>CM065793.1:18623924-18676424 GCA_033296515.1 Macrochelys suwanniensis
TGGGGCTGGGAAAGTGGGGGCTGCGGGTTGGGAGTGAGGGGCACTGGCAGGGCTGGGGGGTACAGGGCTGGGATAGCGGGGGCTGCGGGTCAGGGTTGAGGGGCACCGGCAGAGCTGGGGGGGCAGGGCTGGGATAGCAGGGGCTGCGGGGTTGGGAGTGAGGGGCTCTGGTGGAGCTGGGGGGGGCAGGGCTGGGATAGCGGGGCTGTGGGGGCAGGGTTGAGGGGCACCGGCGGACCTGGGGGGGCAGGGCTGGGATAGCGGGGGCTGTGAGTTGGGAGTTGAGGGGGCACCAGCAAAGCGGTGTTGCGGGGGAGCTTTTCCCCACCCCCCCCGTAGAAAACCAGAGTCACTTTCTTCTCCAATAAGCCCCAGGAGGAGGGCGGCTCCCCCCGCCGCTGGGTTCATTTATTTCCCAGGAGAGATGCGGGAGGGGGAGGCTCCCACGCTCAGTGCCAGAGCCCTCGGGAGGCGGGTCCGTCCCTCGGGAGCCGGGGGTCCTCCCGATCCAGCGGCCTGGCTGGCCCCTCGTCGCAGCAGCCCCTGGAGCCGGGGTCCCCGCGGGCGCCTGCTCTCAGGGCTCCGTGTGGGTTTCCTCGCCCGTCCCGTGGGGCCTGCTCATGTCCTGGCGCCGGCGCGGCCCTCCATCTGCTGGGGGGGGGGGGGGGGGGCCGGGAGAGCAGGCAGGCTGAGAGCAGGCGGGGGCTGGGCAGCGGAGGGGGGGGAGCGATCGGCATCGTGGGGCAGCCCGGGGTGGGACCGACTGGCTTTGCAGGGAGACCACCTGGGCTCCGCCCCCGTGGGCAGCACCCAAGGGAGCCAACCCCGCCTCGGGCTCCAGACAGACCCGGGGTCCCCAGCCTGGCTCAGGCCCCCTGGGGGTCGGGGGGAGGCGGGGGGGGAGGGGGTTGTGCCTGAGAGCCGGGATCGTGGGCAGCATGGGCTAGTGGGCTAGTGCCATGGCCGCGGGGCACCTGGTTCTAATCCCGGCTCGGCTAGCCCTCTCTGCCTCAGTTTTCCCCGTGGGTAGCGGTGCCAGCCCTTGCCATGGCTGCCCTGAGCTGTACCCACCCCCATGGTCCGTCGTCGTCCCCCCCCCCCCCCCGCGGGGGGCCCTTGCCTGCTCCCGGAGCCGGGCCAGCCGCTCCGCATGCCTGGCCGCTTGCTGCTCGCTGCTGCTGGGCTGCGAGCGCCAGGGACCGGAGGGTGCGGTTCTGCTGCTCCACGTGCATCTGGGGAGAGGCGGGGGTCAGACACGCCTGGGGGGGGATCTCCCCCACACGTGGGGCATGTGCGGGTGACCCTTTGCTCCCCCTCCCCCACCAGCCACTCTCTCCCCGGCTCCCCTTGTGTGAACCCCCTCTGCCCCCTCCCTGGGGGCTGCCTCCCCCCAACCCCCCTGTGCTCGGGCCCAGCAGCCCCGGGGGATCAATGCGCCCCCCACTGTTGGGGCCTGACGCTCAGCGGGGTCATAGGGGCCGGAGCCCAGATGGGGTGGGTTGGCGTCGCTCCCTGGGGGTCTCTGGGGCCGGAAGCCCAGCCGGGGTGGGTTGGCGTCGCTCCCTGGGGGTCTCTGGGGCTGGGGTGGGTTGGCGTTGCCCCCTGGGGGTCTCTGGGGCCGGAGCCCAGCCGGGGTGGGTTGGCGTCGCTCCCTGGGGGTCTCTTGGGGCCGGAGCCCAGCCAGGGTGGGTTGGCGTCGCTCCCTGGGGGTCTCTGGGGGCCGGGGTGGGTTGGCGTCGCTCCCTGGGGGTCTCTGGCGGCCGAGGTGGGTTGGCGTCGCTCCCTGGGGGTCTCTGGGGCTGGAGTGGGTTGGCGTCGCTCCCTGGGGGTCTCTGGGGCCGGAGCCCAGCCGGGGTGGGTTGGCGTCGCTCCCTGGGGGTCTCTGGGGCCGAGCCCAGCCGGGGTGGGTTGGCGTCGCTCCCTGGGGGTCTCTGGGGCTGGGGTGGGTTGGCGTCGCTCCCTGGGGGTCTCTGGGGCCGGGGTGGGGTTGGCCCGGCGTCGCTCCCTGGGGGTCTCTGGGGCCGGAGCCCAGCCGGGGTGGGTTGGCGTCGCTCCCTGGGGGTCTCTGGGGCTGGGGTGGGTTGGCGTCGCTCCCTGGGGGTCTCTGGGGCCGGGGTGGGTTGGCGCCGCTCCCTGGGGGTCTCTGGGGGCCGGGGTGGGTTGGCGTCGCTCCCTGGGGGTCTCTGGGGCTGGAGCCCAGCCGGGGTGGGTTGGCGTCGCTCCCTGGGGGTCTCTGGCGGCCGAGGTGGGTTGGCGTCGCTCCCTGGGGGTCTCTGGGGCTGGAGTGGGTTGCGTCGCTCCCTGGGGGTCTCTGGGGCCGGAGCCCAGCCGGGGTGGGTTGGCATCGCTCCCTGGGGGTCTCTGGGGCCGGGGGTGGGTTGGCGTCGCTCCCTGGGGGTCTCTGGGGCCGGAGCCCAGCCGGGGTGGGTTGGCGTCGCTCCCTGGGGGTCTCTGGGGCCGGGGTGGGTTGGCGTCGCTCCCTGGGGGTCTCTGGGGCCGGGGTGGGTTTGGCGTCGCTCCCTGGGGGTCTCTGGGGCCGGAGCCCAGCCGGGGTGGGTTGGCGTCGCTCCCTGGGGGTCTCTGGGGCTGGGTGGGTTGGCGTCGCTCCCTGGGGGTCTCTGGGGCCGGGGGTGGGTTGGCGCCGCTCCCTGGGGGTCTCTGGGCCGGGGTGGGTTGGCGTCGCTCCCTGGGGGTCTCTGGGGCTGGAGCCCAGCCGGGGTGGGTTGGCGTCGCTCCCTGGGGGTCTCTGGGCCGGGGTGGGTTGGCGTCGCTCCCTGGGGGTCTCTGGGGCCGGATCCCGGCTGGGGTCGCCCCACTCCCCAGGCGAGGCTGTTCAGAGCTGCCCCTGCTGGCAGCAGTGGTCCCGGCGTGGGCCGGGTTTAGGGTGTCTGACCCCTGGGCCCAGAGCGAGGGTGCGGGGTATCACTGCAGCCAGGAATTCCCGGGGCCCAGGCCTGCGGCCCCCAGCGCGCCCGCATGGTACCTTGAGAGCAGCCAGCTCCACGGCCCCATCCTGGGGGCCCCTCCCTGCCAGGCCGGCCAGCGTCTCCTCCAGCTCCTTCACCCGCTCCGCCAGCAGGAGGCGCCCCGCTCGCAGTGCCTGGAAGGCCTGGGCTGTGCTGTGGGTCTGAAGCCGCAGCGCCGTCTTCTCGGCCTGCCGGGGGGGGGAGAGCAGAGAGCTGGGGGGCAGCTGGGCTGGGGGGGCTCGGCCCCAGGGCATGGGTACGGCGGGGGGGGAGAGGAGCTAAAGTATCCTGCCCCGTTCCTCGGTTTCCCCATCTGGGGCTGGTAATCTCTGCCCTGCCCGCAGGGCTGCGGGACTGCTGGCGAGGGGCTGGGTGAGCCCTCAGATGGGCGGGTGAAGCGGGAGACCTGGAGACTTGGGGGTTAATAGACACCTGGCCCCAGCCGGGGAGACACCACCAAATCCTCTGAGCCCTAGGGCCAGGATCCGGCAGCCTCCCCCTCCCCCTCCCCGCAGGCTCGAAACCATCACCCCCTGCCGTACAGCTGGGGAAACTGAGGCGCAGATGTGAACCTCCAGGTTTCAAGCGGAGGAAGTGCCAGTGCCAGGAAATAGAACCCAGGAGTCCTGGCTCCCCCCCCCCCCCCCCCCCCCCATGCTCCTCCGGTGGGTACCTGGAGCCCCTCCACTGCCCCACGCAGCTCCTCCGTGGCCTGCCGGGCCTGGCGCGCCTGGCGCTGCAGGGCCCCCAGCAGGTCTTGGCAGCGCCCGAGCCCGGCGCCCGGCCTGCTCCAGCCGCTGCCCCGTGGCGCCGTGGGTCTCGTGCAGCGCCCCGGCTGAACTGCAGCACCCCATAGACCAGGACGTCCACCTCCTCCTGGGGGGGCCACCCCCGGGGGGGGCAGGGCCGCGCCAGGGGGCAGCAGGGCCAGCAGCAGCGCTAGGCTCAGCATGGCTCCGGCACCGGGCGACGGAGGGCGGGAGGCGGCCTTATATGCCCTGGGGGCGGGGGGGAGGGGTGGGGCAGGGCATTGGGTGTCTGGTGAGCGCCTCCTCCCCGCCCCCGAGGCTCCGGTACCAGCAGACTTTGGCAGCTGGCGCGGGCCCAGCGCCCTGGCCTGACGGCTGCCCCGGGGCACCGAGCCCCTGGCCGGGGCAGGGCAGTTGCGAAAGGGGATTGCGTCAGAGAGGCAGCGGCAGGCAGCGAGGGGTTAATAGCGGAGCCGGCTAGTGCTCCGTGGGGTGGGGGGCAGAGCCCCAGCAGGGCACCATAGACACACTGCTAGACCCTGCTCCCCTCCCAGAGCCGGGGAGAGAACCCAGGAGTCCTGGCTCCCGCCCCCCCCTCCCCCCCACTAGACCCCGCTCCCCTCCCAGAGCCGGGGAGAGAACCCAGGAGTCCTGGCTCCCGCCCCCCTCCCCCCCACTAGACCCCGCTCCCCTCCCAGAGCCGGGGAGAGAACCCAGGAGTCCTGGCTCCCGCTCCCCTCCCCCCCACTAGACCCCCGCTCCCTCCCAGAGCCGGGGAGAGAACCCAGGAGTCCTGGCTCCCGCCCCCCTCCCCCCCACTAGACCCCCGCTCCCCTCCCAGAGCCGGGGAGAGAACCCAGGAGTCCTGGCTCCCGCTTTTTCCCCCCCCCCCCCACTAGACCCCGCTCCCCTCTCCCAGAGCTGGGGAGAGAACCCAGGAGTCCTGGCTCCCGCTCCCCCCCCCCCCACTAGACCCCGCTCCCCTCCCAGAGCCGGGGAGAGAACCCAGGAGTCCTGGCTCCCGCCCCCCCTCCCCCCCACTAGACCCCGCTCCCCTCCCAGAGCCGGGGAGAGAACCCAGGAGTCCTGGCTCCCGCCCCCCTCCCCCCCACTAGACCCCGCTCCCCTCCCAGAGCCAGGGAGAGAACCCAGGAGTCCTGGCTCCCGCTCCCCCGCCCCCACTAGACCCCGCTCCCCCTCCCAGAGCCAGGGAGAGAACCCAGGAGTCCTGGCTCCTGCCCCCTCCCCCCCCCCCCACTAGACCCCGCTCCCCTCCCAGAGCCGGGGAGAGAACCCAGGAGTCCTGGCTCCCGCCCCCCTCCCCCCAACTAGACCCCGCTCCCCTCCCAGAGCCGGGGAGAGAACCCAGGAGTCCTGGCTCCCGCTCCCCTCCCCCCCACTAGACCCCGCTCCCCTCCCAGAGCCGGGGAGAGAACCCAGGAGTCCTGGCTCCCGCCCCCCTCCCCCCCACTAGACCCCGCTCCCCTCCCAGAGCCGGGAGAGAACCCAGGAGTCCTGGCTCCCGCTTTCCCCCCCCCCCCCCCCCACTAGACCCCGCTCCCCTCCCAGAGCCGGGGAGAGAACCCAGGAGTCCTGGCTCCCGCTCCCCCCCCCCCACTAGACCCCGCTCCCCTCCCAGAGCCGGGGAGAGAACCCAGGAGTCCTGGCTCCCGCCCCCCTCCCCCCCACTAGACCCCGCTCCCTCCCAGAGCCGGGGAGAGAACCCAGGAGTCCTGGCTCCCGCCCCCCTCCCCCCCACTAGACCCCGCTCCCCTCCCAGAGCCAGGGAGAGAACCCAGGAGTCCTGGCTCCTGCCCCCTCCCCCCCCCACTAGACCCCGCTCCCCTCCCAGAGCCGGGGAGAGAACCCAGGAGTCCTGGCTCCCGCCCCCCTCCCCCCAACTAGACCCCCGCTCCCCTCCCAGAGCCGGGGAGAGAACCCAGGAGTCCTGGCTCCCGCTCCCCCGCCCCCACTAGACCCCGCTCCCCTCCCAGAGCCAGGGAGAGAACCCAGGAGTCCTGGCTCCTGCCCCCTCCCCCCCCCCACTAGACCCCGCTCCCCTCCCAGAGCCGGGGAGAGAACCCAGGAGTCCTGGCTCCCGCCCCCCTCCCCCAACTAGACCCCCGCTCCCCTCCCAGAGCCGGGGAGAGAACCCAGGAGTCCTGGCTCCCGCTCCCCTCCCCCCCACTAGACCCCGCTCCCCTCCCAGAGCCGGGGAGAGAACCCAGGAGTCCTGGCTCCCGCCCCCCTCCCCCCCACTAGACCCCGCTCCCCTCCCAGAGCCGGGGAGAGAACCCAGGAGTCCTGGCTCCCGCTTTCCCCCCCCCCCCCCACTAGACCCCGCTCCCCTCCCAGAGCCGGGAGAGAACCCAGGAGTCCTGGCTCCCGCTCCCCCCCCCCCACTAGACCCCCGCTCCCCTCCCAGAGCCGGGGAGAGAACCCAGGAGTCCTGGCTCCCGCCCCCCTCCCCCCCACTAGACCCCGCTCCCCTCCCAGAGCCGGGAGAGAACCCAGGAGTCCTGGCTCCCGCCCCCCTCCCCCCCACTAGACCCCGCTCCCCTCCCAGAGCCAGGGAGAGAACCCAGGAGTCCTGGCTCCTGCCCCCTCCCCCCCCCCACTAGACCCCGCTCCCCTCCCAGAGCCGGGGAGAGAACCCAGGAGTCCTGGCTCCCGCCCCCCTCCCCCCAACTAGACCCCGCTCCCCTCCCAGAGCCGGGGAGAGAACCCAGGAGTCCTGGCGCCCAGGCCACCCCGCCCCTCTAACCACTAGACCCCACTCCCCTCCCAGAGCCAGGGAGAGAACCCAGGAGTCCTGGCTCCCCCCCCCTCCCCCCCACTAGACCCTGCTCCCCTCCCAGAGCCAGGGAGAGAACCCAGGAGTCCTGGGGGCCAGGCCGCCCCCGCCCCTCTAACCACTAGACCCCACTCTCCTCCCAGAGCCAGGAAGAGAACCCAGGAGTCCTGGCTCCTGCCCCCTCCCCCCCACTAGACCCCGCTCCCCTCCCAGAGCCGGGAGAGAACCCAGGAGTCCTGGCTCCCGCCCCCCTCTCCCCCCACTAGACCCTGCTCCCTTCCCAGAGCCAGGGAGAGAACCCAGGAGTCCTGGCGCCCAGGCTGCCCCACCCCTCTAACCACTAGACATTACTCCCCTCCCAGAGTGGGGTTCCAGCTGAGACAGGATCTGGGGCAGGGGATGGCACATGAGCTGGGGGGGTCTCAAACCGAATCCTCCCCAAAATCCTCCCCCTGCCTTTTCGTCCCCCTCCCCCGCACTCCTGGCTCCCTGCTGCCCATTGCTCTTTGCCTGCCCAGCTGCGTGCCCGCCCCGGAGCGGCCTCGTGATCAGTTCCATCAGGGTCACCGGTGGGGCAGGAAGCACCACTGCACAGCCGGGGGTGGGGGGGTGGCACCGTCTAGGATGCCTGGGTTCTCTCCTCTGCCTTGGCACCAGGCCCCTGCCCCGCTCGGTGCCTCAGTTTCCCTCCCTGCAATGGGGGCCGCTGCTCTCCCCCTGCCGGGCTCTGGAGGCAGGACCCCACCCCAGCCAGCAGCTGTGTCAAGGGGCGTCGCCGGGCCCCCTCTGACCCCCTGCCTGTCTCTCCCGCCCGCCCAGGAACCTGCTGTACGTCTACCCCCACAGCCTGAACTTCAGCAGCCGCCAGGGCTCGGTGCGCAACATCGCCGTGAAGGTGCAGTTCATGGCGGGCGAGGACCCCAGCCAGGCCCCTGCCGGTGAGTGCCGGCCCAGAGCCCCCCGGAGCGACAGCCAGCAGGGAGCCCAGCTCCTTCTGCCCCAGGGCGCGGCCCTGCCGATGGAGTAACCGCCCGTCCCCAAGGGCCGTCCCCAAGCCCCCCAGCCCCCCGGAGCGACAGCCGGCAGGGGGACCCAGCTCCTTCCGCCCCAGGGCACGCCCCTGCCCCATGGAGTAACTGCCCATCCCCGAGGGCCGTCCCCGAGCCCCCCGGCCCCCCCGGAGTGACAGCCAGCAGGGGGACCCCGGCTCCTTCCGCCCCAGGGCGCGGCCCTGCCGACGGAGTGACCGCCCGTCCCCAAGGGCCGGCCCCGGCCCAGAGCCCCCGGACGGACAGCCGGCAGGGGGCCCGGCTCTTCCGCCCCAGGGCGCACCCTGACCATGGAGTAACCGCCCGTCCCCCAAGGGCCGTCCCTGAGCTCCCTGGCCCCCCGGAGCGACAGCCGGCAGGGGGACCCAGCTCCTTCCG
This sequence comes from Macrochelys suwanniensis, assembly GCA_033296515.1. NCBI lineage: Eukaryota > Metazoa > Chordata > Testudines > Chelydridae > Macrochelys > Macrochelys suwanniensis. The sequence goes on from CM065793.1 coordinate 18,631,861, forward strand.
CCCCAGGGCGCACCCTGACCATGGAGTAACCCGCCTGTCCCCGAGGGCCGTCCCTGAGCTCCCTGGCCCCCTGGAGCGACAGCCGGCAGGGGGGGCCCAGCTCCTTCCACCCCAGGGCGCGGCCCTGCCGATGAGTGACCGCCCGTCCCCAAGGGCCATCCCTGAGCTCCCTGGCCCCCCGGAGCGACAGCCGGCAGGGGGACCCAGCTCCTTCCGCCCCAGGGCGCACCCTGACAATGGAGTAACCACCTGTCCCTGAGGGCCGTCCCCGAGCTCCCTGGCCCCCCGGAGCAACAGCCAGCAGGGGGACCCCGGCTCCTTGCGGCCCTGCCGATGGAGTGACCGCCTGTCCCCGAGGGCCCGCAACCGGCGTCGGCCTGACACACCTGCCCCCAGCCCGGTTCAGGGGGCAGCAGAAATGGAGCTGAGACAGGGCCGAAGACCTAGGGGTGCAGCTGAGACGGGTCTGTCTCCCCCTGCTGAGAGCTGGCAACCGCCCCTCCCTGCTGGCCGCCCGGAAGCAGAGTCTGGCCGAGCCAGAGGCTGGGGGGCCCCTGGCCCTACATCAAAGCGCCGTCCCCGGGGCGGGAGGGACGAGGTACCCTGGGGGTGCTGGGCAGGCTCCGACAGGCTCCGGCTCTTCTCGGGATTTCAGGGGCCGGGCTGGAGAGTTTTGCCCCCTCGGGGCTGGCTGGCCTGAGACACCCCAAAAATGCCCGGGCTTCGGGGGGGGGGGATGTGTTGCCTGCAAACTCGGGGCCCTTGGAGGTGCTTCACGTTAGCCCCGAGATCAGGTGGGGGCCCCCAGCTCGGCGATGCTAAATAGGGGCACCTGAAACTTCCCCGCCAAAGGATAAACTCTCTCCAGGAGCCCAGGGAGGTTAGAGCCATGCCCGGTGCCTGAACCCCCTAGGCAGCGCTGTCCCTCTCCCATCTCTCGCTGTTGTCGTTCTGTGGCCGTCCCACCTGTCTGCCCCCAGGCTGGCGGGGGCCGGAGCTCAGCCCCCCCCCCCCCCCTCAGCCGGGGTAATGTTGTTTGGCTTTCACCAGGTGATATTCGGCAAGTCGAGCTGCAGGCGAGTTTACGAAAGAGGCTTACACGGCCGTGGTGTATCACAACAGGTGAGCGCTGCCCACCGAGGTGGGGGGGCGGCTATTTCAGTTAATACGGTAACCCTGTCTGGGTGGGGGGGGTGCTAAACCGGATTGGGGGGTGGCTATTTCAGTTAATGCGGTAAACTGTCTGGATGGGGGGGCGTGCAAAAGCGGATGGGGGGCTATTTCAGTTAATACAGTAATCCATGTAGGGGTGTCTGGGTGGGGGGGTGCTAAGCTGTATTTGGAGGGGGCTATTTCAGTTAATATGGTAACTCATGGGGAGGTGCTATTTCAGTTAATACGGTAACCCTTCTAGGGGGTGTCTGGGTGGAGGGGGGCTCTGGGCTGGGCTGGTCTCTGCCGTGGGTCTCCCCAGGACGTGGGCTGGGGCCCAGGGCAGCCCTGCAGCCGGGAGATCGGGGGGCGGGGGTTCAGCGCCTGCGCGTGGGGATCGGGGCCCTCACTGCCCGGTGGCGCCCCCCAGGTGCCCCGAGTTCTACGAGGAGTTCAAGCTGCGGATCCCGCCCCGCCCTGACGGACAATCACCACCTGCTCTTCACCTTCTACCATGTCAGCTGCCAGCCCAAGCAGAACACGCCGCTGGAGACGCCCGTCGGCTACACGGTCAGCCCGGCTGGGGGGGTCCTCGCTGCCCCCCGGCCCTGTGTCCCTGCCCCCCTGGGAACCTCCCCGGCCCTGTGTCCTGCCCCCCCGGGAACCTCCCCGGCCCTGGGAACCTCCCCGGCCCCCGTGTCCCTACCCCCGGGAATCTCCCCGGCCCTGTGTCCTGCCCCCCCGGGAACCTCCCCGGCCCCGTGTCCCTACCCCCGGGAACCTCCCCGGCCCCGTGTCCCTACCCCCGGGAACCTCCCCGGCCCCGTGTCCTGCCCCCCCGGGAACCTCCCCCGGCCCCGTGTCCTGCCCCCCCCGGGAACCTCCCCGGCCCCGTGTCCTGCCCCCGTGGGATCCTCCCCAGCCCTGTGTCCTGCCCCCCTGGGAACCTCCCCAGCCCTGGGCTCCCCGGACCTGTGTCCTGCCCCCGTGGGATCCTCCCCAGCCCCGTGTCCCTGCCCCCGGGAACCTCCCCAGCCCCTGGTCTCCCCCCCACCCACCCGCCCTATGTCCTGGTCCCCTAGGAACCTCCCGAGCTCTGGGCTTCCCGCCCCGTGTCCCTGCCCCCCCCGGGAACCTCCCCAGCCCTGTGTCCTGCCCCCCTGGGAACCTCCCCAGCCCCGTGTCCCTGCCCCCCTGGGAACCTCCCCGGCCCCGTGTCCCTGCCCCCGGGAACCTCCCCGTCCTCTGGTTCCACCCCGCTCCCGATGTCCTGGTCCCCCAGGCACCTCCCTGGTCTCATCCCCGCTCTCTCCCGCCAGTGGGTCCCGCTGCTGCAGCACGGCCGCCTGCGGACGGGGCCCCTCTGCCTGCCCGTGTCGGTGGAGAAGCCCCCGCCCAGCTACTCTGTGCTCACCCCTGACGTAAGTAGGCGGCGGGCGGCTGGACCCCATGTTCCTGGCCCTGGGGGGCGCCGGTCAGCTCGGGCTGGGCTACAGGAGGTGAGCGTCCAGGCCAGCAGACCCAGGCCGGACCTCTCCCCAGGCTGGGCTGGGCTACAGGGACCTGCCCCAGTGAGGCCAGGAGCGGGGAGCCAGCCCCCTTTGAGACGGGCTGGCGGGGGTGGGGAAAGTCCTTCCTTTGGGCACCACCCGCCCTGCAGCTGGCAGGGAAACTGAGTCACGAGGGGGCATCGCTGCACCCCTGCCTGGGCATCCATGCCCTCCGCCCATGGGGCTGGGGCGGGCAGGGGAGGAAGTGGGGGCCGGGACCCGAGTGGGGGTGGGCCCGGGGGAGCAGGGGGAGGGAGTGGGGGCTGAGACGGCAGTGGTTGGGGGCCGGGGCCCACGGCTCTCCCTCCCCACTGGCAGGTGCAGCTCCCCGGCATGAAGTGGGTCGATAACCACAAGGGCGTGTTTCACGTGGAGCTGCTGGCCGTGTCGTCGGTGCACACCCAGGTGAGGGGGGGGCTGGGGTGGGACAGCCTGGGGGGGCGGGCTGGGTGGCTCCCCAGCAGGGGTGGGGAAGTGCGGAGGCTGGAACTGGGATCCCGGGGGGCAGGTCATGGGGTGGGGAGGCTCGGGGTGCTCCGTAAGGCTTCCCAGTGGGGCCGGAGGTACAGGGGATGGGGGGCAGGGGGTCGAGGCTCCAGGGCACCGTGTCTAGTTACTGCCCGTCGGGCGCTTTGCCCGGCTGCACTGGGTCCCGGGGGGCTGCCCGTGGGCCTGGCCGAGGATCTGGGCCCTGCCCCTCGTCCTCAGGCGCAGCCTGTCTCTGGGGCCAGGATTGGGGCCTGCCCCCCTGGCTCCGGACCCACCGCCCCGGCTCCGGACCCACCGCCCCAGCTCCTTGGCATCACGCGATGCCCACTCGCGGCCCTGCCTGGGCTGCCATCGTACCCAGCGTCGCTGTGGCTTAGGGGTCTGATCCCTCTGTGCCCGCGCTACCTACCCACCGGGGTGCCCCGTGGGGAGCTAGAGCCTGGCATTGGGGGCCAGGACTCCTGGGTTCATTTCCCAGCTCCTTGGACCCCCCTGCACTGGGGGGGCGCTAGTGCAAGAGGGCGGAGCAGTGCTGGCCGGTGCTTGGAGATCCCAGGAGGAGGGAGCTGGGCCTGGAGCCCCCCGGTGCCACCTGCCCCTGCCCCCGCCCCCGGTGCCACCTGCCCCTGCCCCCCGGCAGGACCCCGCCCTGGAGAAGTTCTTCACGCTGGGCCACGTGCTGGAGGAGAGCCACTTCCCGGTGCGGCTGCGGGACGCGGTGCTGACCGAGAGCAGCGTGGAGGGGGAGCTGCGGGCCAGCGTGGCCGGGCTGCGGGGGGCCGGCCTGGAGCCCCTGCTCGCCCACTGCCACCGGGTCCTGGACAAGCTGCTGCTGCTCATCGCCCGCCCGCCCGTCATCGGGGGCCAGATCGGTGAGTGCCCCCCGATCCCGCCGGGACCTCCCCCCCGGTCGCCGGAGTACCTGGTACTGCTCCCCACCAGGGACCTTGCCCCCCGGTCGCCGGAGTACCTGGTACTGCCCCCCCACAGAGACCTCGCCCCCCGATCGCCGGAGTATGTGGTACTGCCCCCCCACAGAGACCTCGCCCCCCGATCGCTGGAGTACCTGGTACTGCCCCCCCACAGAGACCTCGCCCCCCGATCGCCGGAGTACCTGGTACTGCTCCGCCCCCAGGGACCTCGCCCGCCGGTCGCCGGAGTACCTGGTACTGCTCCCCACCAGGGACCTTGCCCCCCGGTCGCCGGAGTACCTGGTACTGCCCCCCCCCCCGATCCCGCCAGGACCTTGTCACCCCCCCCCCCCCCCCCCGATCGCCGGAGTATGTGGTACTGCCCCCCCACAGAGACCTCGCCCCCCGATCGCTGGAGTACCTGGTACTGCCCCCCCCACAGAGACCTTGCCCCCCGATCGCCAGAGTACCTGGCACTGCCCCCCCGATCCCGCCAGGACCTTGTCACCCCCGCCCCCCCCCGATCGCCGGACTACCTAGTACTGCCCCCCCCAGGGACCTCACCCCCCTATCCCCGGAGTACCTGGCACTGCCCCCCCCCCCCCCCCCCGCGAGGATCTCAGCCCCTGATTGCCGGGCTTAACAGGCTCTGGAAAAAGGAGGGGGGGGGGGTTGTTGTTTTCTGCAGATCGACTACTCCTCCCCTCCCCCCCAACCCCACCTCTGCTCCTCCTGCAGCTCCTGGGCACTTCACTCGCCCCCTTTCCAGGCCTGGGGGGGCTGCACTGGGGTCCCCTCCCCCTTCCCAGGCCAGGTGGTGTTGGGAGTGGGGTGCGGAGCTGCCAGGCTCTTTGCCCCCCCAACCCCGCCGCTACCACCTCCGTAACAGCGCCAATGCCTAAGGGGAGAGTTCTGCAGCCGTTCTGATTGGCTGCTCTGCCCCAGGAGGCGGGGCAGAGGGGAAGACAGCCAATCAGAGGGGGTGTGTCGGAGCCCCCGCAATCGGCCCGTGCCCCAGGGGAGCCTTAGCCCGGCTGTCCGGAGGGGGGAAACTGAGGCACCGGGAGGGGCAGTGGTTTGCACGCCATCGGCCAGAGGCAGAGCCAAGGAGTCCTGCGTCCCTGCACTGGGCCAGGACGGATGGGAGGGGACCTGCTCCCGTGCCCCAGGGAGAGGAAACCAGGAGTCCTGCAGCCCAGCCCTGCCCCGCTCCCCGGCTCACCCCCGTCCCCTTCGCCTCTTCCCCCAGTCAACCTGGGCCGCGCCGCCTTCGAGGCCATGGCCGTCATGGTGAACCAGATCCACCGGGGCCTGGAGGCCAGCCAGGGACAGCACGGACACAACCCGTTGCTGGCCGCCTACATCCACTTCGCCTTCCGCCTGCCCGCCGAGCCACCGCCAACGGGGAGCGGTGAGCTGAGGGGGGAGAGGGCCCCCGGGGGGCTCCAGGCAGCCGGCCTCTTAATATCCATGGGGCTGAGAATCCTGTGGGGGGGCAGGGGCGGCTGCTGGGGCCAGTTCCCAGGTGTGTGGTGGAGGCAGGGGCTGCTTCTGGGGAGGGGCGGGTGGGAGGAGGAGTCCAGTGGGGAGGGGAGGGCTGCTCCCGGGGGGCGGAGGGATGGGGGGGGGGCTGATCTCTGGAGGGGTCTTCTGGGAATGTTTCCTCTGGGGGATCCTTGGGAAGGGGAGCAGAGTTGGGGAGGGGAACCGGGTTGAAATGCAGAACTCCTGGGTCCTATCCCCGGCCCTGGGAGGGGAATGGGGTCCAGTGGTTAGAGCAGGGGGCTGGGACCAGGACTCCTGGGTTCTCTCCCCGGCTCTGGGAGGGGAATGGGGTCCAGTGGTTAGAGCAGGGAGGGCTGGGAGCCAGGACTCCTGGGTTCTCTCCCCGGCCCTGGGAGGGGAATGGGGTCCAGTGGTTAGAGCAGGGGGCTGGGACCAGGACTCCTGGGTTCTCCAAGGGGATTAAAATGCCCCCACCCCCGGCAGGAGCCTGTCCCCACCCCCGTGACTCCCCTCCCGGGTGTGTTGGTTCCAGAGGCCGGGACGCCGCCCCATGGGGCTGCCATCCAATGCGCCACCCTGTCCCGCGCCACCGGCCGCCCCGCCAGCCTCAACCTGTCGCGCTCCAAGAGCATCAGCAACAGCAACCCCGACCTGGCCACCGCGCCCGGCTCCCCCGACGACGAGGTGCAGAAGATCCTGAGCAGCAAAGTAAGGCCGGCGCCGGCTGTGCCCTGGGGGTGGGGCGCCCGGTGCCCGACCCCCCTCCCGGCTCTGCCGCTCACCCCGGGTGCTCTGCAGCCTCCAGGTTGGAATCAGCCCCCCGGGTCGGCCGTGCCCCGGGATCCGTGCAAGCCGCTGGCCGCTGCCAGCTCCCCGCTGGGTGCTTTGGGGCTGGGGCTGCTCCGGTGGTGGGTCGCTCTGGGTGGGCACAGGGATGGGGGGGGGGGGATCCTGCTCTCGGCTCTGAATCCGCCCTCCCCCCCCGGTGACGGTTCTCGCTGCTCTCTTCTCTCCCGGCGGCCGCGGTGCAGGGGATCGACCGCTCGCACTCCTGGGTGAACTCGGCCTACGCCCCCGGCGGGCCCAAGGCCGTGCTCCGCCGGAACCCGCCCAGCTCCAGCGCCGACCTCAGACAGGTGCCGCTTCCCCTTCTCCGCATGGCTTGCCCGCCGCAGCGCTGACCCCTAGTGGTGGGGAGTGAGGGCTGCGGCGCCCGGGGTGGGGGGTAGAACCGGAGCAGACCCCCATGGGGCACTGGGGGGGGCGGGGGGGCTCGTCCATCACATCTCTCCTCTGCTCCATCCTCTCATTCCATGAACTCCTCTCCTCCATCATCACCGCCCCCCCCCGCATCCCACAGGCCTGCGAGCGAAGCTCGAACCGCCTCTCCTCCTTCCTGGAGCACTCCTCCGCGCCTGCCGCCCCCACCAGGCCGACCGCCAAGAAGGTAGAGGGGGCGGGAGGGTGGCCAAAAAGTCTGGGGGGCAAGAGGGGGGGGAAATAGTTCTTGCCCAGCTCCTGGGATAGACACTTCTGCCCCCACCCCTGCATCCGCCCATGGAACAGACAGATGGGGGCGGGGGGAGGGGGTGTCTCATGATCAAAGCACGGGGCTGGGAGCCCGGACTCCTGGGTTCTGTCCCCCGCGCTGGGAGGGGAGTGGGAGCTAGTGGTGAGAGCGGGGACTGGTGACCCGGACTCCTGGGTTCCATCCCTGGCTCTAGGAGCGAGAAGTGATGTAATGGCTAGAGCTGGAGTACAGGGAGCCCAGGGGTCCGGCCCCCAGCCCTGCCACTGACGTCCTGTGTGGCCTGGGGTACGTCACGTCCCTGTTCCGTGCCTCAGTTTCCCCACCGATCACGCTTAGCCTCACTGGGGTGACACAAGGCCTAGTTAATGAACGCCAAGGATGCACTTGGAGTCCTGCCCTGGAGAATCCCGGTGTGTCGTTAAAGCATCGAATCGGCACCGGGCTGTGATCCCTTGCGCTCCCGACGCATTATTCACAAGCCCCTAGCTCCAAAATCGTTCCGAGCCCCGGGTCCCCCCCGGCCGGACCGAGAGAGAATCCGGGTCGGCGGGAGACGTCTCCTTTCGGACAGGTTCCATCCATCACCCGCCCGCTAAAATCTCCTGTCTGCTACTCTCCATCCATCTTCTGCCCTGCGCCCCATCACCATCGACCCCTCGTCTCCTCCTTTGCCGGGCCGCGTTCCCCTCCGGGTTCGCAGCCTCGGGCCGGCGGGAGGTGCAGCCCCCGGGCGGGTCCCGCTAGCCGAGGGCCCAGTGTGTGCTGCAGGCTGGCCGGGGCCAGCGCAGGCCAGACGCACCCCGGGTCTGTCCCAGCCGGAGCCGCTGACAGCTCGGCCCCGGGCGTGTCTCCAGAGCGTTTCCGCAGGGAACCGTGCCCAGGCCGGGAGAACTGCCGGGCCGACGTCGCTGAGTCTCCCTGGGCCTCGGTTTCCCCCCTGTGCCGAGGGGTCAGAGCCTGGCTGGGCCGTTGGGGGTGGGTGGGTGGGGGCTGTGGGGATTGCGGAGCAGGAAGGGTGATGGGGGCCGGCTGAGCACCTAGGAGCAGTGTGGGGCGGGGGAAGACGAGCCCAGCCCGGGAGGAGACAAGCTCCTCCCCCGGCCCCGCCGTTACCCCCTTGGCGCTGCCGGCCGTGCCTCCCCCCCCCCCCCCCCCCCGGTAACGCCCGTCCGTCTCTGCCCAGCTGCTGCACGAGGAGTTGGCTCTGCAGTGGGTGGTGAGCACCAGCGCCGTGCGCGAGGCCGTGATCCGCCAGGCCTGGTTCTTCTTCCGGCTGCTGGTGAGTGCCGGGGGGGTGGGGGGCGGCCTGGGGGCCCCTCCCTCTGCCTTGGCCCTGGCAGCCCACCTAGTGTCTGGGTTCCCCTCATGTTCCCCCGCTCCACGTTGGCCTTGGCCTGGCAGCTCCCCAGCACCGCCTCTCGGAGAGGGTCCAAGGCAGCGTGCTCCTGCCCCCCCCCCCCCCCCACCCCCCCCCCCGGCACAGCATCCCCCTGCCCGCCCCCGCTCTGTCAGCTCATCCCCCGCCCCTGGGCTCATGGGGTGGGGAAGGGGCCGGCGCCGCCTGCTGGGGAGGGAGGCTCCAGGCTGCGGTTCTGGCAGCAGGTGACTGGCGGCTGCCGTCCCCCGGGGGTCAGATCCTTGGTCCCCGCGGCCCCCCTCCCCCCCCCCAACACCTGTGCCCCCCCAAGGCCCCTCCCCCCGGTGCCCCCCCTCCCCCACGCCTGTGCCCAGTGCCAGCGGTTCTCGCCCGCAGGGGAAGAGCATGGCCCTGCATCTGCACCAGGCCGACAAGCTGACGGCGCCACGCCGGCTCCGCTTCCCCAGCCGCTTCGTGGACGATGTCGCCGCCCTGGTGGGGGCCGTCAGCGCCGAGATCGCCAGCCGCTACCAGAAGGTCGGTGCCCCCTCCCGCGCCCCGCCCCCTGGACACCTGACCTGCCCCACTGCCCCCTGGACACCTGGCCTGCCCCCTCCCCCCACCCGCCCCCTGGACACCTGACCTGCCCCACTGCCCCCTGGACACCTGGTCTGCCCCCTCCCCCCACCCGCCCCCTGGACATCTGACCTGCCCCACTGCCCCCTCCCCCTCCCCGCCCCCTGGACACCTCATAGACTCGTAGACTTTAAGGTCAGAAGGGACCATTGTGATCATCTAGTCTGATCCTCCTGCACAATGCAGGCCACAGAATCTCACCCACCCACTCCTGAAATAAACCACTAACCTATGCCTGAGCTACTGAAGTCCTCAAATCCTGGTTTAAAGCAGGGGTCGGCAGCCTTTCAGAAGTGCTGTGCCGAGTCTTCATTTATTCACTCGAATTGAGGGTTTCGCGTGCCAGTCATACATGGTAACGTTTTTAGAAGGTCTCTTTCTATAAGTCTTCAATATAAAACTAAACTATTGTGTGTAAAGTAAATAAGGTTTTTAAAACGTTTAAGAAGCTCCACTTAAAATTAAATTAAAATGCAGAGCCCTGACCAGTGGCCAGGACCCAGGTAGCGTGAGTGCCACTGAAAATCAGCTCGCGTGCCGCCTTTGGCACCCGTGCCATAGGTTGCCGACCCCTGGTTTACAGACTTCAAGGTGCAGAGAATCCTCCAGCAAGTGACCCGTGCCCCATGCTGCAGAGGAAGGCGAAAAACCTCCAGGGTCTCTGCCAATCTACCCTGGAGGAAAATTCCTTCCCGACCCCAGATATGGCGATCAGCTGAACCCCGAGCATGTGGGCGAGACTCACCAGCCAGACACCCAGGAAAAAGTTCCCTGTAGTAACTTCTAACATCCCATCACTGACCATTGGTTCTATTTACCACTGATAGTCAAAGGTCAATTAATTGCCAAGATCACGTTATCCCATCAAACCATCCCCTCCATAAACTGATCTAGCTTAATCGTGAAGCCAGATAGGTCTTTTGCCCCCCCTGCTCCCCTTGGAAGGCTGTTCCAGAACTTCACTCCTCTGATGGTTAGAAACCTTCATCTAATTTCAAGTCTAAACTTCCTGATGGCCAGTTTAGATCCATTTGTTCTTGTGTCCACATTGGTACTGAGCTGAAATCATTCCTCTCCCGGCCTTGTCTCGGCAGGATGTGGAGCTGGTGGAGCGGCTCAACAGCAGCCTGGCCTTCTTCCTCAACGACCTGCTCTCCCTGATGGACCGCGGCTTCGTCTTCGGCCTCATCCGCGCCTACTACAAGCAGGTTGGCTGGGGCGGCCTCCCCACGGGGCGTCCTGTGGCTGGGAGTTCCCCAGGCCCGGGCAGGGCCTTCCCGGGGCTTTGAAACCCCCCGAGGGTGGTCGGTTCTCCACGTCCAGCTGTGGCCACAGAACCAGGGTGGGGGTGGGGTGGGGGTGCATGCCACCGGGCTACAGGAGACCAGCCAGTGACCTCCCAGAGCTGGGGAGGGGGTGGGCACGGGGCATGGGGGACAGGACAGCTGGGCTAGAGTGGGCGGGTGGGAAAGGAGGCAGGCGGTGGGGACAGCTGGGCCCCGGGGGGGTAGGCGGGAAAGGGAGTGATTGGGGGGGACAGGCGGTAAAGGGGGCAGTCGAGGGGGACAGACGGGATAGGGGGCGGTCGGGGGGGGACAGCTGGGCCGGGAGGGGGGCAGATGGGAACGGGGGTGGGCGGGGGGGGACAAAGGCGGGAAAGGGGGCGGTCGCGGGGGACAGCTGGGCTGGGGGGTTACCTGGGGAGCTGTCCCCCCCCCGGGCTGTCCCTGGGAGCCCGTCCCCCCTCCCCCCATCACAGGCTGCGCCCCCCCCAGATCGGTAACCGGCTGCCGAGCACCCAGAACCCCCCCCGCCCTGGTGGCGCTGCGCGTGGATTTCCTCCGCATCATCTGCAGCCACGAGCACTACGTGAGCCTGAACCTGCCCTGGCACCGCCTCTCGCCGCCCGCCTCCCCCTCGCCCTCCACGTCCTCCCAGGTACGGCCCAGCCCCCCCATGCCGCCAGCCCCACCCACGCCGCCCGCCTCCCCCGCGCCCTCCACGTCCTCCCAGGTACGGCCCAGCCCCCCCGCGCCCTCCACGTCCTCCCAGGTATGGCCCGGCCCCCCCGCGCCGCCCGCCTCCCCCTTGCCCTCCACGTCCTCCCAGGTACGGCCCGGCCCCCCCGCACCGCCCGCCCCCCCGCGCCCTCCACGTCCTCCCAGGTACGACCCGGCCCCCCCGCGCCGCCCCCCTCCCCCTCGCCCTCCACGTCCTCCCAGGTACGGCCCGGCCCCCCCGCGCCACCTGCCCCCCCACGCCGCCCGCCTCCCCCTCGCCCTCCACATCCTCCCAGGTACGGCCCGGCCCCCCCGTGCTGCCCGCCTCCCCTTCGCCCTCCATGTCCTCCCAGGTACGACCCGGCCCCCCCGCGCCGCCCGCCCCCCTCGCCCTCCGTGTCCTCCCAGGTACGGCCCAGGGCCCGGCCCGGCCACGCCACCCGCCTGGGACGAGGGGGGATCCCCAGGGGATCAGTCCTGTCCTGGCCGGGGTTGCTGTCCCACCACCGAAGCCCCCGGGTGTCCCGCCGGAGTGGAGGAAAATCAATCTTGTGTCCTGGGCCCGGGGGGCTCCAGTCTGGGGAGGTCCCACACCGAGCTCTGGCACCCCTGGCCCGACCATCACAGCTGGTGGGGGAGCCCCCGGCCGGTGGGCGGGACCGTGGCGGGGGCGAACCCAGGCGTGGGGCAGTTTTAGCTGCTGGCTGGGTGGTTCCTGTTCCTGCACCCCCCTGGCTCTTCCCGCCTGCCCCCACTGTGCCCCCCACTCCCGCCCATGCTCCCGGCTCACGCCCACTCGCTCCCACAGGGCTCGGCCTTCTCCAGCCCGGCGCAGGACCAGCGGGTGGCCGGCATGTTCGAGCTGTCGGGGCCCTACCGCCGGCAGCACTTCCTGGCGGGGCTGGTGCTGATGGAGCTGGCGCTTGTCCTGGAGCCGGACGCCGAAGGGTGAGCGGGGTCCCCCGGCCCCTCTGCTGGGGAGACCCGGCTCCCCCCTGGGATCTAGCCCAGAGCTAGCGAGAGCTTCCTGGGGGTGGATGGGGCCAGGACTCCTGGGTTCTGTCCCAGCTCTGGGAGGGGAGTGGGGTGCAGTGGGTAGATCAGGGGGGGCTGGGAGTCAGGACTCCTGGGTTCTGTCCCAGCTCTGGGAGGGGAGTGGGGTGCAGTGGGTAGATCAGGGGGGGCTGGGAGCCTGGACTCCTGGGTTCTGTCCCAGCTCTGGGAGGGGAGTGGGGTGCAGCGGGTAGAACAGGGGGGGCTGGGAGCCTGGACTCCTGGGTTCTGTCCCAGCTCTGGGAGGAGAGTGGGGTGCAGTGGGTAGAACAGGGGGGGCTGGGAGCCTGGACTCCTGGGTTCTGTCCCAGCCCTGGGAGGAGAGTGGGGTGCAGTGGGTAGAACGGGGGCTGGGAGTCAGGACTCCTGGGTTCTGTCCCAGCTCTGGGAGGGGAGTGGGGTGCAGTGGGTAGATCAGAGGGGGCTGGGAGTCAGGACTCCTGGGTTCTGTCCCAGCTCTGGGAGGGGAGTGGGGTGCAGGGGGTAGATCGTGGGGGCTGGGAGCCTGGACTCCTGGGTTCTGTCCCAGCTCTGGGAGGAGAGTGGGGTGCAGCGGGTAGAACAGGGGGGCTGGGAGCCTGGACTCCTGGGTTCTGTCCCAGCTCTGGGAGGAGAGTGGGGTGCAGTGGGTAGATCAGGGGGGGCTGGGAGTCAGGACTCCTGGGTTCTGTCCCAGCTCTGGGAGGGGAGTGGGGTGCAGTGGGTAGATCAGTGGGGGCTGGGAGTCAGGACTCCTGGGTTCTGTCCCAGCTCTGGGAGGGGAGTGGGGTGCAGTGGGTAGATCGGGGGGGCTGGGAGTCAGGACTCCTGGGTTCTGTCCCAGCTCTGGGAGGGGAGTGGGGTGCAGTGGGTAGATCGGGGGGGCTGGGAGCCTGGACTCCTGGGTTCTGTCCCAGCTCTGGGAGGAGAGTGGGGTGCAGTGGGTAGAACAGGGTGGGCTGGGAGCCTGGACTCCTGGGTTCTGTCCCAGCTCTGGGAGGGGAGTGGGGTGCAGTGGGTAGAACAGGGGGGGCAGGGAGCCTGGACTCCTGGGTTCTGTCCCAGCTCTGGGAGGGGAGTGGGGTGCAGTGGGTAGAACAGGGGGGCTGGGAGCCTGGACTCCTGGGTTCTGTCCCAGCTCTGGGAGGAGAGTGGGGTGCAGTGGGTAGATCAGGGGGGGCTGGGAGTCAGGACTCCTGGGTTCTGTCCCAGCTCTGGGAGGGGAGTGGGGTGCAGTGGGTAGAACAGGGGGGGCTGGGAGCCTGGACTCCTGGGTTCTGTCCCAGCTCTGGGAGGGGAGTGGGGTGCAGTGGGTAGAACAGGGGGGCTGGGAGCCTGGACTCCTGGGTTCTGTCCCAGCTCTGGGAGGAGAGTGGGGTGCAGTGGGTAGAACAGGGGGGCTGGGAGCCTGGACTCCTGGGTTCTGTCCCAGCTCTGGGAGGGGAGCGGGGTGCAGTGGGTAGAACAGGGGGGGCTGGGAGCCTGGACTCCTGGGTTCTGTCCCAGCTCTGGGAGGGGAGCGGGGTGCAGTGGGTAGAACAGGGGGGCTGGGAGCCTGGACTCCTGGGTTCTGTCCCAGCTCTGGGAGGAGAGTGGGGTGCAGTGGGTAGAACAGGGGGGCTGGGAGCCTGGACTCCTGGGTTCTGTCCCAGCTCTGGGAGGGGAGTGGGGTGCAGTGGGTAGAACAGGGCGGGCTGGGAGCCCGGACTCCTGGGTTCTGTCCCAGCTCTGGGAGGGGAGTGGGCTGCAGTGGGGAGAGTGGGGAAGTCTCATTCCCGGGTCCCCTCTTCTCTCCCCCCCCCCACCCCCAGCTTCTTCTTCCTGCACAAGAAGGTCATCAGCGCCCTGCACAACCTGCTGTGCAGCCACGACGCTGACGCCCGCTACGCCTCCCCCCCCGCCCGCGCCCACGTGGCCCAGCTCTACCTGCCGCTGCTCAGCATCGTCCTGGACGCCCTGCCACAGCTCTACGACTTCACCGGTGAGCGGCGGGGGCGGGCTCGGACCGCCGGGCAGCCCCCCCCCCGGAGTGCATGGCCACGCCCAGCCGGCTCTAACCCACCAGACCCCGCTCCCCTCCCAGAGCCGGGAGAGAACCCAGGAGTCCTGACTCCCAGCCCCCCCCAGCTCTAACCACTACACCCCACTCCCCTCCCAGAGCCGGGAGAGAACCCAGGAGTTCTGGCGCCCAGCCCCCTGGCTCTAACCCACCTGACCCTGCTCCCCTCCCAGAGCCAGGAGAGAACCCAGGAGTCCTGGCTCCCAGCCCCCCCCGGCTCTAACCACTACACCCCACTCCCCTCCCAGAGCTGGGGAGTCAACCCAGGAGTCCTGGCTCTCAGCCACTGTTCCCTCTAAGCTGTGTGCGTGTGGGCCCGCACACAGATCCTAAACCCCGCGCACATGGTGAAACACTGTGCGCACAAAAATGTGCACAGAAGCACAACAATTTGCATAGAAGAAATTTTTTGCGCACACGGCCTGTCAAAAATTAGAGGGAACATTGCTCTCAGCCCCCTTGTTCTAACCCACCAGACCCCACCCCCTTATCAGAGCTGGGGAGAGAACCCAGGAGTCCTGGCTCCCAGCCCATCCCCCGCTCCCAAGGCCAGGGAGAGGACCCAGGCGTCCGAGCTCCTGGCCCTGTTCCCTTTCCTCTGTCCGGGGAGCCCCCGGGCTGGCTGGTGCCCCGACGCCCCCCAGCCCTGTGCTTTCCCCCCTCCAGAGAACCACAGCCCGCGCGGGCGCCTGGTCACCGTGCCGGGGGACGAAGGAGACAGCGACAGCGGCACCATCAGCCAGTCCGTGGCCATGGCCATCGCCGGCTCCCCCCTGCCCCATGCCCACCGGGCCAGCCCCTTCCCTCTGCCGGCAGCCGTGAGTACCTGTCAGGGTGTGGGGTGAGGAGGGGAACCTAGAGGCCCCCTGGGACATCCCAGCGACCCCATGTAACGATGCTGGTTCTGGCAGGACCCAACTGAGAGAGCCAGTTCTGGACAAATTGCTTCAAACAGGGCAACTACAGTCCCAGGCTGGGGTTTTTCCACCTCCAAGGCACCAAACCAGCCCGACAGAGAAGACTTTGGTCTCACCCCACTGGCCAACCACAAGTCACACGAGCAATCCCCTCAGACACTCCAGTTTCCCAGTCTCACCACCAGTGCCACTCGTTATGCGGGCAAATGATTATGAAAACCAATGCCCCAGTAAAAGAAAAAGGTTCTCCCGATCCCAAAGTACCAGGCCCCAGACCCAGGTCAATATATAAATCAGATCTTACCCACAATCACGCTGTTACCAACCCTTTAGAATCTAAAATCTAAAGGTTTATTGATAAAAGGGAAAAGGTCTAGGTGAGAGCTAGAATTGGTTAAATGGAATCAATGACATACAGTGATGGCAAAGTTCTTGGTTCAGGCTTGTAGCAGGGATGGAATAAGCTGCAGGTTCAAATCCAGTCTCTGGAACATCCCCAGCTGGGATGGGTCATTCAGTCCTTTGTGTAGAGCTTCAGTTTGTAGCAAAGTCCCTCCAGAGGTATGAAGCAGGATTGAAGACAAGATTCATAGATTCTAGGGCTGGAAGGGACCTCAAGAGGTCATCGAGTCCAGCCCCCTGCCCTCATGGCAGGACCAAATACTGTCTAGACCATCCCTGATAGACATTTATCTAACCTACTCTTAAATATCTCCAGAGATGGAGATTCCACAACCGCCCTGGGCAGTTTATTCCAGTGTTTAACCACCCTGACAGTTAGGAACTTTTTCCTAATGTCCAACCTAAACCTCCCTTGCTGCAGTTTAAGCCCATTGCTTCTTGCTCTATCCTCAGAGGCCAAGATGAACAAGTTTTCTCCCTCCTCCTTATGACACCCTTTTAGATACCTGAAGACCGCTATCATGTCCCCTCTCAGTCTCCTCTTTTCCAAACTAAACAAACCCAGTTCCTTCAGCCTTCCTTCATAGGTCATGTTCTCTAGACCCTTAATCATTCTTGTTGCTCTTCTCTGGACCCTCTCCAATTTCTCCACATCTTTCTTGAAATGCGGTGCCCAGAACTGGACACAATACTCCAATTGAGGCCTCAGCCTTTTATAGTCTCTTGCCATGTGGTCTTTCTTTCTTTGTCCCAAGGACACGCTACCCAACCCATGGCATGGAAACACCTCAGAGTTCTGTCCATAGGCAGGTCCCTGCATACCTTGCTGAGTCACAAGGCGTGTCTGCCTTCTCTCAATGGGTCAATTGTGTAGCTGATGGTCCTCAATGGGCCATCAAGCGGCTAGGCCGAGCTGACACCAACTTGTCTGGGGTGTCACCCAGAAGCACAGCACAAGTTTGAAACACAGACAGTACAGAGCCAATATTCATAACTTCAGCTACAAAAATGATACACACACACAGACAGCATCATCATAACCAGCCAAGCATAACCTGGTCTTAGACACCTCATTTCACCCCCTTTATATAAGATTTGGTGCCACTACAGGACCTTGGTTGCAACAGTGATCTATACGGTCCCAGCTTATGCACACCCCAATCTCTGGAGACGGAGAGCTCCCTTCCCGGTGACCCCACCCTCCCAGAGACAGGGAGAGAACCCAGGCGTCCTGGCTCCCAGCCCCCGCCCTCGAACAACTAGACCCCCACTCCCCGCCCAGACCCGGGAGACCCCCTCTGTGGGGCTGGGCTGGTGAGGGAGCCAGGAGTTACTCCCCTTCGAGCACAGCGCCCCCTGGGGGTGGGTGGCATCTGCGGGCTCGTTTGGCCTTGCAGGGCTGTCCCCAGGGAGCCGCTGGGTGTAGGGGTGGGTCCTGCCCCCAGGATCGATCCTGGGCCCCCACCCCCGAAGGTCCTGGTCCCTGAGAGTGAAACCAGGGGCTGGGAATGGGGGGGCAGCTGCTGGAGGGCGCCCCCGGGGGTACGGTCGCTGAGCTCCCCCCCAGCCGGGCGGGGATGGGCGCTGACCCCCCCGCCCTCTCCCCGCAGCCCCCCCGCCCGGGCGGCACGCTGTCGGCCGAGGCGAGCCGCGCCCTGCTGGCCTGCCTGCTGTGGGTGCTGAAAAACGGGGACCCGGGGGCCCTGCACGCCTGGTTCTCCGACCTGCCCCCCCTGCACCTCGGCCGCCTCCTCGACCTGCTGTACCTCTGCGTGGCCTGCTTCGAGTACAAGGTGGGGGGGGCCTGGGGGGACCCAGCGGGCAGGGGGGATTTGGAGGCAGGGATCCAGTGGGCAGGGGGGCAGATCTGGGGGGGGGGGGCGTGTCCAGCGGGCAGGGGGGCAGATCTGGGGGGGGGGGTCCAGCAGGCAGGGGGGCAGATCTGGGGGGGTGTGTCCAGCGGGCAGGGGGGCAGATCTGGGGGGGGGGAACCCAGCAGGATGGGGGGGGCAGGGCGGTCCCCAGACACAGCCCTGAGCATCTGGGCCCCCTGGGGCTCCATGTAGGGTGCAGCGCCCCCTGAAGGCTGTGCGTGTGCCCCGGCCGGGGGCCCCCCCTCCCCTGCCCAGTCCCCCCTTGGAGTCGCAGGTGCCCATGCCGGGGACCTTCCATCAGCCCCACAGTGCTTAATCCCCCCGGCCCCATTCTCACCCCCGCAGGGCAGGAAGGCCTTCGAGCGCGTCAGCAGCCTGGCCTTTAAGAAGTCGCTGGACATGAAGGCGCGGCTGGAGGAGGCCATCCTGGGCACCGTCGGGGCACGCCAGGAGATGGTGCGGCGCAGCAGGGGTGAGCCATGCCCGGGGGACGGGGCGGGAGGGGGACAATGGCCTGACCACCCCGCACCCGGTCAAAAGAGCCGCAGCGTCCGCTTCTCGGGGGGGCAGCACCAGCTCACGCTGGGGTCACGGGGCTGAGCCATGGCTGTGCCCCCCCTTGCCCTGCCCCCCTGCTGCTGGCCCTGCCCCCCTCACCACTGCCCCCCATACACTGGCTCTGCCCTGCCCCCCCGTAACGATGCTGCCTTTGGTGGGACACTTCTGAGAGTATCAATTCAGGACAAATTGCTCAGAGCAGGGCAGTGACAGCCCCAGGCTGGGGTCCTTTGCACACCAAGGCACCAAACCAGCCGGACAGAGAGGACTTCAGTCTCACCTCACTGGCGAACCACAAGTCACACAAGCAATTCCCTTAGACACTCCAGCTTCCCGGTATCACCACCAGTGCCGCTCGTTATGGGGACGAATGGTTATGAAAACCAATGCCCCAGTAAAAGAAACAAGGTTCTCCCGATCCCAAAGGACCAGGCCCCAGACCCAGGTCAATATACACCTCAGATCTTACCCACAAATCACGCTGCTGCCAATCCTTTAGAATCTAAACTCTAAAGGTTTATTCATAAAAGGGAAAAGGTCTAGGTGAGAGCTAGAATTGGTGAAATGGAATCGATTACATAGAGTGATGGCAAAGTTCTTGGTTCAGTGCTGGAATAAGCTGCAGGTTCAAATCCAGTCTCTGGAGAACATCCCCAGCTGGGATGGGGCCTTCAGTCCTTGGTTCAGAGCTTCCGTTTGTAGCAAAGTCCCTCCGGAGATCAGGAGCAGGATTGAAGACACAATGGAGGGGTTTTCAGGGCCTTCTATATCCTCTGCCATGCGGGAGGAAACCCCTTTGTTCTTACTGTGGAAATCCCAGCAGCAAGATGGAGTCTGGAGTCACATGGGCCAGTCACATGTCCATGCGTGACTCAGTTTGCAGGCCACGCCGTTGTTGACATGTTTGAATGTTCCCAGGACAGCTCAGAGGTGGATCGGTGTCTCCCAAAGTCCATTGTCCGTTAAGTGTTTCTTGACTGGGCATTTACTGAGAAAGGACTGTTCTAAGCTGACCAAATGCTTCTCTGAGGCTACTTAGAATCAAAACACATTGAGATACGAGTACAGAGCCAATATTCATAACCTCAGCTACACAACTGGACAACTGGTACACACACACACACACCTTTGGACCAGAGGTGGTGCCACTACAGGACCGTGGTTGCAAGAATGATCTATCGGGTCCCAGTTCATGTCAATAACGTTACCCCCCCCTTGTTGGCCCGGCTCGCTGTGCCTGACCCCCGGCCCTGCCCCCCCAGCCGGCCCTGCCCACTGCACCTGCCAGACTCCCCCAGCCTGTGGCGTGCCCCCCCCCCCCCCAGTCCCTGCGGCCCACCGTGCCTCTGCCCCCCCCCCCCACCATGCAGCTCCTGACTCTCTCCCCTCCCCTGCAGAGCGCAGCCCCCTGGGGGGCCAGGAGAGCGTTCGCTGGAGGAAGAACCTCGCCCACTGGCGCCCGAACTCCGACAAGGTGGACAAGTGCGTGTGCTGCCGTGCCGGGGGCCCCGGGGTGGGGGGCACTGGGGGCGCACCGGGCTGGGAGGGGAGGGGTGGATGCTGGGGCCACCAGGCTGGGGGGCACAGGGGTGGGGGCTGGGCACTGGGGGGGCACCATGGTGGAGGGGAGGGATGGATGCTGGGGGATGCTGTGCTGGTGGGCTGGGGGGCCATAGGGGGTGGGGGCTGGGGGGCACCGGGCAGGGACCAGGGTGGGAGTGACGCCAGAGAGCCCGTGGCACTGCGGGGGGCTGGCCCTGGGGAGCGCCAGGCTGGGGGGTGGGAGGGGTGGGGGCTGATGCCCCGCTCTGCCCCCAGGAGCCGGGAGGAGGTGGAGCAGGAGGTGCTGGTGGAGGGGAACCTGGCGACCGAGGCCAACCTGGTGGTGCTGGACACGCTGGAGATCATCGTCCAGGTGGGGGTGAGGTGGAGTTAACCCCTTCCCTCCCAGCGCCCCCCGCACCCCAGGTGCTGCCGGGGATGGAACCCAGGAGTCCTGGCTCCCAGCTCCCACTAACAATCAGCCCCTGCTCCCTGAGAATATCAGGGACTGGTTTCCCCAGGAGGCTCCGCCCACCCGGCCCCATAAGCTCTGCCCCCTGGCAAGTTCCGCCCTCCCGCTCCTTCCCCACACGCCCCCAGGGAGCTCCACCCCTACTCCCCAGAAGCCCCGCCCCCAGGAGCACCACTCTCACAGCCCCGCCCCCAGCAAGCTCCTCCCCCCGGTGAGCTCCGCCCTCACGGCCGGTGTCCCGCAGACGGTGCTGCTGGCGGAGGCCAAGGAGAGCGTGCTGGACGGGGTGCTGCGGGTGCTGCTGCACAGCCTGGCCTGCACGCCCAGCGCCCTCTTCCTGCAGCACGGCTTCGCCTCCCAGAGGGCGCTGGTGAGCAAGGTGAGCGGGGCCCCCCCGGGCCGGCCGCGGCAGGGAGAGCCAGGGGGCCGAGATCGATGGCCCGCGGGGAGCTGGGGGGTGGTTGACGGGGTGACTAGGCAGCGGGAGATTGGCGCTTGGGGGGGGGGATTCGCCTGGGCCCGTCCCACAGGCGGCTGGGCCAGGCCGGCTCTGGGGGGTTGCGCCCGGGTCCGTGTCACTCCATCCAGAGGGAACCCAGCCCCCTGGACCCCGCTCCCTGCCAGCGCCGGGCGAGAACCCAGGCGTCCTGGCTCCCAGCGCCCCCCAGTCCAGCCACCGGACCCCGCTCCCTGCCGGCGCCGGGCGAGAACCCAGGCGTCCTGGCTCCCAGCGCCCCCCAGTCCAGCCACCGGACCCCGCTCCCTGCCGGCGCCGGGCGAGAACCCAGGCGTCCTGGCTCCCAGCGCCCCCCAGTCCAGCCACCGGACCCCGCTCCCTGCCGGCGCCGGGCGAGAACCCAGGCGTCCTGGCTCCCAGCGCCCCCCAGTCCAGCCACCGGACCCCGCTCCCTGCCGGCGCCGGGCGAGAACCCAGGCGTCCTGGCTCCCAGCGCCCCCCAGTCCAGCCACCGGACCCCACTCCCTGCCGGCGCCGGGCGAGAACCCAGGCGTCCTGGCTCCCAGCGCCCCCCAGTCCAGCCACCGGACCCCGCTCCCTGCCGGCGCCGGGCGAGAACCCAGGCGTCCTGGCTCCCAGCGCTCCCCAGTCCAGCCACCGGACCCCGCTCCCTGCCGGCGCCGGGCGAGAACCCAGGCGTCCTGCTGTCCTGGGGGGCTCTAACCCCTCTCCCCGCGGCGCAGTTCCCGGAGATGCTGTTCGAGGAGGACACGGAGCTCTGTGCCGACCTGTGTCTGCGGCTCCTGCGGCACTGCAGCAGCTGGGTGGCTGCCATCCGCGCCCACGCCAGCGCCTCCCTCTACCTGCTCATGCGCCAGAACTTCGAGATCGGCCACGTGAGTGCAGCGCCCCCCCCCCCCCCCCCCCCCGCCATGCGGCTGTCTCTGGGGTGGAGCGCGGCAGCCGGATGGGACGTCTGGGCCAGGTGGAAGATGGGGGCGGTTTGTTGGAGGCTCCCTGGGCTAGGCCCCCTGCTCGACCCCACGGCGGGGAGGATCCCGGGGGCTGTCCGGGCATCCCCTGCCCTCCCCCGCCGTGCCAGGAGCCGGGCGGCGCAGTGCCCCAGCAGCAGGGGGCGCTGCCGGCTCCTCGGCTCAGCCCCCCCTCCGCCCCCCTCCCCCCCCACCCCCCCAGAACTTTGCCCGGGTGAAGATGCAGGTGACCATGTCGCTCTCCTCGCTCGTCGGGACCTCGGCCAACTTCAACGAGGAGCATCTGCGGCGCTCGCTGAAAACCATCCTGAGCTACGCCGAGGAGGACGCGGCGCTGCGGGAGAGCAGCTTCGCCGAGCAGGTACCGGGGGGGGGGGGGGGTGTGGCACGGGGGGGGCAGCCCCATTGCACGGCGGCTTCGCCGAGCAGGTACCGGGGGGGGTGGGTATTGCACGGGGGGGGCAGCCCCATTGCACGGCAGCTTCACCGAGCATGTACCCGGGGGGCCCATTGCACGGGGGAGGGCAGCCCCATTGCACGGCAGCTTCGCCAAGCAGGTACCGGGGGGGGGTATTGTATGGGGGGGGGCAGCCCCATTGCACGGCGGCTTCGCCGAGCAGGTATGGGGGGGCCCATTGCACGGCTGCTTTGCTGAGCAGGGGGTGGGTCAGACCTGTTGTGATTGACAGGCCCCCACCCAGCTGGACTCCCCCACTGTGCCCCCCCCCGATGGCCCATTCCTGTAGCTCCCTGACTCTCGCCCGCCGTGGCAGGCCGGTGCGTGGACGGCTCTGCCGGGGGCCCCAGCCTAGCCACACCCCCGGAGCGGCCCTGGCAGTGTGGGGTGATGGGCAGGGAGGGGGGAGTCTGAGCCCCTCCCCCACTGTCCCCCCAGGTGCAGGACCTCGTCTTCAACTTGCACATGATCCTCACCGACACCGTCAAGATGAAGGAGCATCAGGAGGATCCCGAGATGCTGATAGACCTGATGTACAGGTGAGCGCCCTGGCCACGCCCCCTGCCTGGCCACGCCCCCAAGCCTGCTCCTCCAGTGTCCTCCCCACCTCCCAGCCAGGAGCATGGTCCTGCCCACCCCCCAGCACGGTACGGGCAGGAATACGGCCTCCCCCGCCCCCCAACTCCCTGGATTGGCACCTCCCGGTAGAGAAGTGGGGGGCTGCAGAGCAGAGAGGGGAGACTTGCCACAAGCTAACGGACTGAGCCCCCGTCCCCAGCCCCCTAGACACCCCCTCCCAGGCCTGGGGAGAGAACCCAGGCAATCCTGGCTCCCAGCCCCCACTCCCCGGACTGGGGAGAGAAACCAGGCGTCCTGGCTCCCAGCCCCCACTCCCCAGACTAGGGAGAGAACCCAGGCGTCCTGGCTCCCAGCCCCCACTCCCCGGACTGGGGAGAGAACCCAGGCGTCCTGGCTCCCAGCCCCCACTCCCCGGACTGGGGAGAGAACCCAGGCGTCCTGGCTCCCAGCGCATCTCTCCCAGGATCGCCAAGGGCTACCAGAACTCCCCGGACCTGCGGCTGACGTGGCTGCAGAACATGGCGGCGAAGCATGCCTCGCAGGGGAACCACGCCGAGGCAGCCCAGTGCCTGGTGCACGCGGCTGCGCTGGTGGCCGAGTACCTGAGCATGCTGGAGGACTCCCGCCACCTGCCCGTGGGCTGCGTCTCCTTTCAGGTGAGCGGGGGCAGATCGGGAACGGTGCCCCCTCGGGCGCTGGCCAGCAACACCGCCCCTCGCCCCAGCCTGGGGGGGAGGGAGAGAACCCAGAGTCCTGGATCCCAGCCCCCTGCTCCGACCACCAGACCCTGCCCCCTCCCTGAGCTGGGGAGAGAACCCAGGAGTCCTGGCTCCCAGCCCCCTGCTCTGACCACCAGACACCACTCCCCTCCTAGAGATGGGAGAGAACCCAGGAGTCCTGGCTCCCAGCCCCCTGCTCTGACCACCAGACACCACTCCCCTCCTAGAGATGGGAGAGAACCCAGGAGTCCTGGCTCCCAGCCCCCTGCTCTGACCACCAGACACCACTCCCCTCCTAGAGATGGGAGAGAACCCAGGAGTCCTGGCTCCCAGCCCCCTGCTCCGACCGCCAGACCCTGCCCACCTCCCAGAGCTGGGAAAGAACCCAGGCGTCCTGGCTCCCAGACCCCTCTGCTCTAACACTAGAGCCACCTGCCCGCCCCATCCCTGGCAGGCCTGGGCGCTGAGCCGCCCGCTCGTGGGGAGCAGTAGGGGGGTTCTCACGCCCGTCTCCGGCAGGGCATCTCGTCCAACGCCCTGGAGGAGTCGGCCGTGTCGGACGACGTGCTGGCCCCGGACGAGGAGGGGATCTGCTCCGGGAAGTTCTTCACCGAGCTGGGGCTGGTGGGGCTGCTGGAGCAGGCGGCCGCCTTCTTCACCATGGTGAGTGCTGGGGACCGGCCCTACTGCCGCTGCCGGCTGAGGGAGCGAGCTGGCGCAGCCCTGAGCCTGCCCCGGCGGGGACGGGCCGTGCGGGGCCTTGGGAGGGGGTGGCTGGGCCTGGGGGAGCCGGGCCAGGGGCAGACCCTGGGCTCTTCGGTCCCTGCCCCCTTTGCTCACTTGGCTGGGGGGCTGCGACCCCCATCTGACCCCCCGCAGGGCGGGCTGTACGAGGCGGTGAACGAGGTCTACAAGATCCTCATCCCCATCCACGAGGCCAACCGGGAGTTCAAGAAGCTGGCGGCGCTTCACGGCAAACTGCAGGACGCCTTCGGCAAGATCGCCAGCCAGGTGAGCGCCCGCCGGCGGGCACGGCCCCGGGGCCAAGAGCCGGGACTCCTGGGTCCTCTCCCTGGCTCGGGGAGGGGAGGGGGGTCGTGTGGTTAGAGCAGGGGGGCCAGGAGCCAGGACTCCTGGGTCCTCTTCCCGGCTCTGGGAGGGGAGGGGGGGCTGATGGGTTAAAGCAGAGGGACTGAGAGCCGGGACTCCTGGGTTCTCTCCCCAGCTCTGGGAGGGGAGGGGGGTCGTGTGGTTAGAGCAGGGGGGCTGGGAACCAGGCCTTCTGGGTCCTCTCCCCAGCTCTGGGAAGGGAGGGGGGTCATGTGGTTAGAGCAGGGGGGCTGGGAACCAGGACTCCTGGGTTCTCTCCCTGGGCGCTCACTGTCTGCCTGCGTCCCTGGGTGGGTCCCTGCCTGTCTGTGCCTCAGTTTCCCCCTCTGCACCGTGGGGTGACTTCGATTCGTCGCTGCCGTTGAAGGCCGGGAGTGGGCGTTGGCCCTTGGCGAGGGCGCCCCCTTGTGGCAGGCATGTGACTTGCAGGGGAGGGGACCCCGGTGGAGGAGGGGGAAGGTGCCCGGGTGGCTGCAGGGGGAGCTGCCTCGGGGATGCCCCGGTTCCCCGGGGGGGGGGGGGCGTGTCCCTGTCTGCAGCGTCCGGGGGGGTCGGGGCGTGTCGCGGGCGCGGCGCTGCGAAGGGAGGGGGCGGGGGGGGGTCCCAACGGCAATTGACGTGCTCTCTCTCCTGCTCTCTTCCCCCCCCCTCGCCCGTCCTGTCAGAGCGCTGGCTGGGAGGTAGGACGTGTGTGTATGCACCCCCCACTCCCCCCAGCCCTGTGTGTGCAGCCTCTCCCCCCCCCGTGCATTTCCCTCCCCCCCTCTCGCCCCCGTGCATGGTCCGGTCTGCCTGGCGGAACAGTCTTTCTAACCCTGCCCAGCTTGGGAAGTGGGGTCTAGTGGTTAGAGCAGGGGGCTGGGAGCCGGGACTCCTGGGTTCTCTCCCCGGCTCTGGGAGGGGAGTGGGGGCTGGTGGGTCAGAGCAGGGCGGGCTGGGTGCCAGGACTCCTGGGTTCTCTCCCTGGCTCTGGGAGGGGAGTGGGGGCTGGTGGGTCAGAGCAGGGCGGGCTGGGTGCCAGGACTCCTGGGTTCTCTCCCTGGCTCTGGGAGGGGAGTGGGGGCTGGTGGGTCAGAGCAGAGGGGCTGGGAGCCAGGACTCCTGGGTTCTCTCCCTGGCTCGGGGAGGGGAGCGGGGCCTAGGGGTTAGTGGTCCTGCTGTCTCTGCTGCGAGTGACCCCGGCCATGGGCGGTCGTCCTGGGCGTGACGAGTTAGCAGGTCTCGGCTGGTCTCTGCTTGGTGCCCGATTCCAGGCTGGGGGGCCGGGGAGCCCTGGCTGGGAAGATCTGGGGGACAGGGCAGGAAATCCCCAAAGGGTGTGTCGGTTCAGCCCACCCATCCACCCCCAGCCCCTCTGCCCCAGTGTGCCCAGGGCGACCCCCAGCGGTAACCCCGGTGACCTTTCATCTCTGAACGGGGGGTCAAGGTGGAGGTGGTTGGGGGTGGCAGCGCCTCGCGGGGGGGCCGCATGGTTGTTGCGGTTTCAGCTCTACCGCAATGAAGGGGGTGGCGATCTGTCCTGGGGAGCCCCCCTGCTAGGCCCTGCCCCCTGCTAACCCCCCCACCTCTTGTCTTCTCTCCCCGGCTTCCGGTCCTGCCCGCTGCTGCCCCCCCGGCCTCCATGCTGCGGTAAGTTGCCCCCCTGGGGCACCCCACCAATTTGGGGGGGTTCCCTGGGCCGTGTCCTCCCAGCCAGGGAGCAAAGCCAGGTCCGGGGGGCTGCAGGGGAGGAGCCGGAGAAAAGCTGGTCGGGCTGGGGGGGCTGAGCTTGGGGGTCTGAGGTCACCAAGGGAGGGGGTGGCTCTGCTCTCAGCAGGGACGGTGAGGGGGTACCCTAGGAGGCGGGGGGTTCTGGGGGCAGGAGTGTGCTGGAGGATGGGGGGGGGGAGCGTCTGTGTGGGGTGGGGCCGTGGCAGCCAAGTGCCAGGGTAGGGGCTGGGGGGGCCGTTCCCTGGCGCACCCCCCACCCCCCACCCCCAGCCTGGCGGGTTCTGGGTCCGGCCTCACAGCCTTGCGCCCGGTAAGGTCTGGGAACCAGGGTCAGAGAGAAGCTGCTGGGTCCCTGCTGAGAGGGAAGGGGGGGGGGGCAGTCTAGTGTTTAGAGCAGGGGGCCAGGAGACAGGACTCCTGGGTTCTCTCCCCAGCACTGGGTGGGGTCTAACCACTAGCCCCCACTTCCTCTCCCAGCGCAGGGGAGAGAACCCAGGTGTCCTGCTGTAACCATTAGGCCCCACTGCCCCCTGCAGGCTCCCCCCACTCTATCCCTAGCCCAGAGTGTCCCCCCCCCCCCCCCCCCCCATCGGTCTGGTCCCAGGGTTCCCCTATGGCAGCACCGTGGCCGCTCCCCTTCCAGCCCCCGGCAGCCCCCTGGCTAACGGGCTCCCGGCCAGGCCTGGGACCGGCCTCACTGGGCAGGGGTGGGGGCGGCAGGCCCCCAAAGGACACTTCAGGGAGTGGGGCCGGGTGACTCAGATGGGGTCACTGTCCCCAGCAGTCAGTGTCGGGCGCTAGGGGGCGCTGTGCGGCAGGGGGCGGGGGCTCAGCAGGGGGCTCTCTCTCCTGCCCCAAGCTGTTGCTGTATCCAGCTGCCGCGCTGTACCCCAGAGGTGGCTGCACTTAAGGGAGGGCCAAGCCCATGAGGTGCTTGCGGCCCCCGGCCCTTGGCCTCCCCGCCAGCCACATGGTGCCCAGGCTCACCGGTCCCGCCCCCCACCCGGGCCCTGCCCTCCCCCCAGCCCGGCGCCCAGACTCACCGGCCCCGCTCTGCCCCCCCCACGCCCCGGCCACACGGTGCCCAGGCTCACCGGTCCCGCTCTGCCCAGCCCCCAGCGCATGTTCGGGACGTATTTCCGGGTCGGCTTCTACGGCAGCAAGTTTGGGGACCTGGACGAGCAGGAGTTTGTGTATAAAGAGCCGTCGATCACCAAGCTGGCCGAGATCTCCCACCGGCTGGAGGTGAGGCGAGGGCGGGTGAGGGGCACCGGCGGCAGGGGCTGCGGGTCGGGAGTGAGGGGCACTGGCAGGATGAGGGGGAGCCCGGGGCTGGGGTAGCGGGGGGGCTCTGCTCTCCCCCTCGGGCCTCCCTGGCCGGAGTCCCTGTCTGGGCGGGTGCGGGGTTCCCGTGGGCTGGGTCTGCCCCTCACGCAGCCCCCCAGCTCCCCACGGCGGGGGTGGGGCGGGAATCCTGCTGGATTTTGGCAGCTCTCCCGGGAGCCCGGCTCAGTACCCGCCCCCCGCCCACCCCCGCATGGGACACTGCCTCGGTGCTCCCCGCATGGATCCCTGATCGCCAGGCGCCCGGGTCCCCTCTGCCCATCATTGTGGTCTCTGGGCACCCAGGCGAATCCTGTCTGCGGCTCGGGCAGCTCTGCCCCGGGACAGCGGGGTGGGGGGCTGTGAGGGGCTGGGGGGCCCTCGACACACACTGGGCCTCCGTGGTCCCTCCGCAGCCAGCCAGGCTGGGGGACCCGGGGCTGTTTTGGGGCCGCCCCACGGGGTGGCAGCCGGAGGCTCCCTGGCTGGAAACTGGCCGGTTCCAGGCCCAGCCCCATAGAACTGGGGGGTCTCCCTCCCTCCCCCCGCCACAGGAGTTCTACGCCGAGCGCTTCGGGGACGACCTGGTCGAGATCATCAAGGACTCGAACCCCGTGGACAAGGCCAAGCTGGATCCCAACAAGGTAAAGCCGGGGGCCCAGTGGTGGGGTACGCGGCAGCGCCAGGAGACCCCGGCCGAGATCGGACCCCCTCCCTCCCCCGTCATGCCCCGGGCGCTGCCCAGACCCCGACCGAGATCGGGCCCCCTCCCTCCCCCGTCACGCCCCGGGCGCTGCCCAGACCCCGGCCGAGATCGGGCCCCCTCCCTCCCCCGTCACGCCCCGGGCGCTGCCCAGACCCCGGCCGAGATCGGGCCCCCTCCCTCTCCCGTCACGCCCCGGGCGCTGCCCAGACCCTGGCCGAGATCAGGGACCCCTTCCTCCCCCGTCACGCCCCAGGCGCTGCCCAGACCCCGGCCGAGATCGGGCCCCCTCCCTCCCCCGTCACGCCCCGGGCGCTGCCCAGACCCCGGCCGAGATCGGGGGCCCCCCGTCGTGCTGGGTGCTGCCTGGCCACAGCGAGACAGGCCCTGCCCCAAGGAGCTTCCAGTCTGAGTCGATGCGAGGCAGGAGGGGAAACTGAGGCACGGAGCAGGACAAGGACTCGCCCAGTGTCAGCCAGCCCGTGGGGAGGGTTGTGTGGGCCGGGTGCTCCTGGCATGGGGCTCCCTGGGGCTGGGGGGGGGGCAGATCCCCGGCCGTGCCCCCCCTCACGCCCCCCCCCCCCCCCCCCCAGGCCTACATCCAGCTGACCTACGTGGAGCCGTTCTTCGACACCTACGAGCTGAAGGAGCGAGTCACCTACTTCGAGAAGAACTACGGCCTGCGCCGCTTCCTCTTCTGCACGCCATTCACGCTGGACGGGAGGGCGCACGGGGACTTGCACGAGCAGCACAAGCGCAAAACGCTGCTCACCACCTCGCACGCCTTCCCCTACATCCGCACCCGCCTGCCCGTCGTGCACAAGGAGGAGGTGCCGCTGGGGGGCGCCGGCGGGGGGGGGGGAGGGGGCTCGGCGGGGGTGCCGGCTGCGGGGGGAGGTGGGGGCGCGGGGGGGGAGGGGCACTCAGCAGCGGGTGCCAGGCTATGGGGAGTGAGGTGGGGGTTTGGGGGCGCCATGGGGCAGGGGTTTGGTGGGGGGAGGGGCACTCAGCAGCGAGTGACAGGCTATGGGGGGTGGGGGTTTGGGGGCGCCATGGGGTAGGGGTTTGGGGGGGGAGGGGCACTCAGCAACGAGTGACAGGCTATGGGGAGTGAGGTGGGGGTTTGGGGGCACCATGGGGCAGGGGTTTGGGGGGGGAGGGGCACTCAGCAACGAGTGACAGGCTATGGGGAGTGAGGTGGGGGTTTGGGGGCACCATGGGGCAGGGGTTCGGTGGGGGGGAGGGGCACTCAGCGGCGGGTGCCCGGCTATGGGGAGTGAGGTGGGGGCTCGGCAGGGGGCTGCGGGGGCCTGAGGGGCTGGGAGGGCCGAGCTGACCCCCCCCCCGGTGCCCCCAGATCACCCTGAGCCCCATGGAGGTGGCCATCGAGGACATGCAGAAGAAGACGCAGGAATTGGCCTTCGCCACCCGCCAGGACCCGGCCGACGCCAAGATGCTGCAGATGGTTCTGCAGGGCTGCGTGGGCACCACCGTCAACCAGGTCGGGCAGCGCCGTGGAGCAGGGGGTCAGGGGTCACGCACCGGACATGGGCCGGGAGGGGGCAGATCCTCCCCCCACCCGCTGGGCCCGCCCCGGTGTCCTTTGGCCGTCGTGCCAGGAGTTGTCATGTGGGTCAGGACCGGCAGGGCTGGGGTGCGGGGGCAGGGCTGGGACAGCAGGGGGCTGTGGGTCGGGAGTGAGGGGCACCAGGAGGGCTGGGGTGGGGGGAGCCCAGGCTGGGACAGCAGGGGGCTGTGGGTCGGGAGTGAAGGGCACCAGGAGGGCTGGGGTGGGGGGAGCCCAGGCTGGGACAGCAAGGGGCTGCGGGTCAGGAGTGAGGGGCACCGGGAGGGCTGGGGCAGAGGGGCAGGGGCAGGGCGCTGACCCGCTGCCCGTTGCCCAGGGCCCGCTGGAGGTGGCCCAGGTGTTCCTGGCCGAGATCCCGGACGACCCCCGGCTCTACCGGCACCACAACAAGCTGCGGCTCTGTTTCAGGGACTTCACCAAACGGTACCGCCCCCCACCCCGGGTCCCCCCATTCCTCCCCCCAGCCCCCCCTCCGCACAGCTGACCCGTCTCCCTGCCCCCCTGCAAGGCCACCCATCCCCCCCCACGTCAGGCTCCCGACTTGCATCAGACACGCTGCCCCCTTGGGACACCCCTTCTCCGGGGCCGGGGGCTGGGTCCTGGCCCTTCCCTGCCCCAAGCAGGGTTGGGGGAGGAGCTTCCCCCTCCCCCCTCCGTTGGGCTCCGAGCCCCCTCCCCCCCCAAATCCCTCCCCCCTGCCATTGTCCTTCCCCAGCACTGAGCCCTGCACTCAGTGGGGGGCGAAGCAGTGCATTCTGGGAGCCCTGGTCACGAGCCTCCCCTCGGTCCCAGGTGCGAAGACGCCCTGCGGAGGAACAAGTCGCTCATCGGGCCGGACCAGCGGGAGTATCACCGGGAGCTGGAGCGGAATTACCTGCGCCTCCGGGAGTCGCTGCACCCCCTGCTGAGCCGCCGGATCCCCCAGCTCTACGCCCCCCTCGTCCCGCGCGCCGCCCACCGGTGAGCCCCCCCCGCGCCAGGCGCTGCACGGACACAGGACGAGAGGAGAAACTGAGGCAGAGAGGAGACGGGACTCGCCCAGGCTCACGCCGGGAAGCCTGTGGCAGAGCCAGGAATGGGACCCAGGAGTCCTGGCTCTCAGCTCTCTGCTCTAACCACTACACCCCCCTCCCTTCCCCGAGCTGGGAATCCCAGGCTGGCTTGTTCCCTGGGCTGTCTCCGCACCCGGCAGTTCCCGGGGTCCCCCACCCACCAGGGAGGGGGCAGATTTGCCACGTGTTAATTTGATTCATTGGAGGCTCCCCTCCCCCCAAAAAAAACTCTCGAGGAGCCAGCGGGATCCCCGAGGACCTTGGACCGGCTGCATCCGCTCTTCCAGCGGCAGGGGGGACACCCCTCCTAGCCTCCAGCGTGCCTTTCTGAGCCCCACAACCCACCTCCTCTGGGTCAGAACCCGCCTCCCCCCAGCTCCGGGCCCACTGTCAAACTCTGCGACCACTCGACCCAGTCAAAGGCCAGGTGTCCGTGGTGTATGGGGGTCGCTCTCCGCCCCTTCCTGCTGCCCGGGGCGTTACGGGCAGGGCCTCAGGGCGGGCGTCTCTCCCGCGGCCGGTGCCCGGTGCTGCGGGAGCCAGGCGGGGTGTCTGGCCTGTTTACCCGGCAGCCAGGGGCAGAGGCTGGGTGGCCCCGATCCTGCTCAGCGACCTGCCCCCTGGGCGTCTTCCCCCCGCGGGCCCCCCGGACGCGAAGCAGCACCAGGCCGGGATCTTCCCCCCTGGGGCAAATATGCGCTGCTATCTGGTTCCTGGAGCTAGAGAGGGGGGCAGGCCGTGGAGGCCCCCCTCCCAGTGCCGGCAACAGAACCCAGGAGTCCTGGCTCCCCATCCCGAGTGCCTGAGGATCCTGCCCACCCCCACCTCCTCATGCAGCCTCTGTCCAATCCCTGTGCCTGGGGGGGCCGGCAGGAGCCTTCCAACCCCACAAGTGCCTGGGTGAGCTCTAGGGTAAGGGGGGGCGCCCACTTCCTGCTCCACCCACCAGTTTCTTTTCTCACCCGGAGGAGCCCCCCGCTCCCCCTGGCTCTGCGATCTCTTCCCTTGACCCCCCCGATGGGTCTGGGACGTTCATTAACGAAGGGGGAGAAGTGGGGGGGGCAAGCAGGGGCAGGGTGCAATGTAGCCCTCAGCCTGTTGGAAGTGAGGCAGGGGATGGGGGGGGGGCTGATCTACTGGCAGTGGGGCGGGTGGTGCCCCCAGCAACAGGGCACAGAGATTTGGGGAGGGGGGAGACTAGCTCCCACTCCAGGCCCTCCATGTGTGGGGCAGGCAGGGGATTCCCCAGGCCCTGCAGTGTCAGGCGGGCCCCCCCCCCCCCGCCCCCCAGCAGCAGCCAGATGTACCCTGGGGGGGCCAAGAGCATCCGGCGCGGGGCCCTGCTGCCCCCCTCAACTCCAGCTGGGCCTGGCCCCTGCCCCCCTCCAATCACAGCTGCCCCAGTGATGTGCCCCCCCCCCCCTTCACTGTGTCTGAGCCACCGGCCTTAACCCCAAACTGGGAAAAAAAAACCATTAAATGCCAGGCGGGGGAGGGGTGAATTTGGCTCCTGCCTTGCTCTGGGCCGGGAAACGGGGGGACGTGGTCTCCCCCCAGCGTCCTTCCTGGCCCCCGTGTTTGTAGCCACCCCAGCCTGGGCCTGCCCCCCCCGCCCCCCCGTGTCTGGCTGGCTGGGGCCGCGGGGAGAGGCGCCGGCCGGGGGGTTATTTATAAAGCGATTTAACAATAAAACCCAAAACCTTCGGATTGTTTGAATTCCCGGGAGCCGAGTCTGGTTTGTGTCGCCGGGGGGGGGCCCCGAGTGAGAGTGGGGCCCTGGGGGGGGCAGGAGGGGGCTGTGCAGACCCCCCTACACACACACACACACACACACACACACACACACACACAACCAGGCTTGGGGCCACCCTGCCCGCCAGCCCACGTGGGGCCCCCGCCGGGCAAAGCGCTGGGCAGACACGGTGATGCTCCCCAAGGCTTTGGAGGGGAAACCGAGACACCCCCCAACCCCCCCCAGGCCTCACTGTGCCCCCCTCCCCCTTCGCTGGGCCTCCCGCACCCGCCTCTCCTGCCGCTTGTGCCATCTAATCGTGCCAGGCCCGGGGGAGGGCGGCGTGTGCTGGGTGATAGCGCTCAGCCCTGATAGACCCAACGGCTGGTGCAGGGGAGGGGGTAACAGCCATGCCGGGGGGGGGCGGCCTGCCAGGCGGGTACCCGGGCAGGAATTGCTGATGGGGGGGGAGGGGCAGTGAAAGGGCCTCAGCAGGGTTAGGGGCTGGGCTGGATGTGAATTAGTTACTATTAGGTGTATTACGGTAGCGCTGAGAGACCCTGACTCAGATCTGGGCCCCCCCCCCCCCACTGCCCCGCTTTGTGCCAGGTGCTGCCGGGGCTCCGGGCCCTGTCGTGCCGGGCGCTGCCCAGACTCCAAAGAGCCCCCAGTCTCGCTGGATGCAGGGTGGGAGGGGAAACTGAGGCAGGGGTGGCGGGACTTGCCTAGGGTTGGAGCTGGGAAAAGAACCCGTGTCCTGGGCTATGGGGCTGGGGTTCGGCAGGGCAGCGGCACGCGGGGAGGGCGCCGGCAGGCCTGGGGCCCGGCAGCTGCCAGGGCTGGGGAAGGGGATGAGGGGCCCGGACCTCGGGTTCAACGCCCGGCTCTGCACCGGGCCTCCCCGAGGCCAGTCACTGGGTCCAGCTGGGCCTGTTTCCGGGGGGTGGGGGGGATTATCCGGCCCTCGCTGCTGGCGGGGGCTGAGCTCGGGGCCGGCCTGGCCCAGGGGTGCGCTGGGCCCCCGACCCAACCCCGTGACTCGAATCCAGCCCAGGCTGGTGCCAAAGGCAGCTGGCTGCATCCCAGGCTCCGGGGGGCTCGCGAAGCCCCGGGATCAACGTCCCTTTGCCAGCCCCTCTCTGCCCCCGCTGGGCCGTGCCCTGTCGGCCGGGCCGGGCGTCAGCGAATGGGGAACGCGTGAGGCTGAGCTGCCGTTCGCAGGGCGACGCCTGCCCTGGGCCTGAGCCCAAATCCAGCCGCGCGGGGTGAGGCATCGGCACCGCTGGGTTTGCCGGGGGTGGGGGGAGCAGCTGGAGCCACAACCGAGATTGGGGCCCCCACTGTGCCAGGAACTGCCCAGACCCCAGCCGAGATCGGGGCCCCGTCGGGCCGGGCGCCGCCCAGACCCCGGCCGAGATCGGGGGCCCGTCGGGCCGGGCGCCGCCCAGACCCCGGCCGAGATCGGGGCCCCGTCGCGCCGGGCGCCGCCCAGACCCCGGCCGAGATCGGGGCCCCGTCGCGCCGGGCGCCGCCCAGACCCCGGCCGAGATTGGGGCCCCGTCGCGCCGGGCGCCGCCCAGACCCCGGCCGACATCGGGGCCCCGTCGCGCCGGGCGCCGCCCAGACCCCAGCCGAGATCGGGGCCCCGTCGCGCCAGGCACAGTGTAACGACAGGCAGCAGCCCAGCGAGACGACGTAACTTGCCCCGTCGGCTGGGGCCAAGGCAGGTGCAGAATCCAACTCTCCCTGCGCCCTCCTCCGGGGCCCCAGGGCAGGCCGAGGGCCCGACCCCTCCAGGATCTGCCCCCCACCCGGGCTGCCTGGGGGCGTCCAGCCTGCAGGATCGGGGCCCGGGTTTGGTGCCTCCGACCCCCAGCCGGCAGCAGGTCAGGGGAGAGGGGGGCAGTGTTGTGCCGATGGCATCAGGACACCTGCGTCCTGTCCCCACCTCTGCCACTGGGTCACTGAATGCCCCTGACCAGGTGCTGCCCATCGTCCGACTGGCTGAGTGCGAGCTCCTTGGGCACTGGAACAGCTCTGATCTGGGGTCTGGGCGGCGCCCGGCCCGACGGGGCCCTGATCTTGGCCGGGGTCTGGGCAGCGCCCGGCGCGACGGGGCCTTGATCTTGGCCACGGTCTGGGCGGCGCCCGGCCTGACGGGGCCCTGATTTCAGCCGGGGTCTGGGCGGTGCCCAGCCTGACGGGGCCCTGATCTCGGCCGGGGTGTGGGCGGCACCGGCCCGACGGGGCCCTGATCTCGGCCGGGGTCTGGGCGGCGCCCGGCCCGACGGGGCCCTGATCTCGGCCGGGGTCTGGGCGGCGCCCGGCCCGACGGGGCCCTGATCTCGGCCGGGGTCTGGGCGGCGCCCGGCCCGACGGGGCCCTGATCTCGGCCGGGGTCTGGGCGGCGCCCGGCCCGACGGGGCCCTGATCTCGGCCGGGGTCTGGGCGGCGCCCGGCCCGACGGGGCCCTGATCTCGGCTGGGGTCTGGGCGGCGCCCGGCGCGATGGGGCCTTGATCTTGGCCGCGGTCTGTGCGGCGCCCGGCCTGACGGGGCCCTGATTTCGGCCGGGGTCTGGGCGGCACCCGGCCTGACGGGGCCCTGATCTCGGCCGGGGTCTGGGCGGCGCCCGGCCTGATGGGGCCCTGATCTTGGCTGGGGTCTGGGCAGCGCCCGGCGCGACGGGGCCCTGATCTCAGCCGGGGTCTGGGCGGCGCCCGGCCTGATGGGGCCCTGATCTTGGCCGGGGTCTGGGTGGCGCCCGGCGCGACGGGGCCCTGATTTCAGCCGGGGTCTGGGTGGCGCCCGCCCCGATGGGGCCCTGATCTCGGCCGGGGTCTGGGCGGCGCCCACCCGGACGGGGCCCTGATTTCGGCCGGGGTCTGGGCGGCGCCCGGCGCGCCGGGGCCCTGATCTCGGCCGGGGTCTGGGCGGCGCCCGGCCCGACGGGGCCCTGATCTCGGCCGGGGTCTGGGCGGCGCCCGGCCCGACGGGGCCCTGATCTCGGCCGGGGTCTGGGCGGCGCCCGGCCCGACGGGGCCCTGATCTCGGCCGGGGTCTGGGCGGCGCCCGGCCTGATGGGGCCCTGATCTCGGCCGGGGTCTGGGCGGCGCCCGCCCCGACGGGGCCCTGATCTCGGCCGGGGTCTGGGTGGCGCCCGGCCCGACGGGCTGCCGCAGCCGGGAACTCACTCTGCTCCTCGCGGATCGGGCCCTGATCACACGGTCACTGCCCCTTTTAGCTGGGGAGGGGTGTGTCCTGGGCGGGGGGCGGGACCAAGGCAGCCCCAGGGAGCTGGGCGGGCTGGTCACTTTCAGAGCTCGGGAGTCTGCCTGGGACACTGACAGCGGAGGGAAAAGGTACCAGACGCTGCCAAATCCCCCCAGATCCCTCCCCTGCTGCCTCAGCGCGGGGCCCCCCAGGGGCGCGACTGGCCCCCGGGGAACCCGCCGGTTCCTCCCAAGGAGCCCGGCTCATTCGGTGCCAGCCTGGGGGCACCTTTGCCGGCGCGGCGTCGAGGGTGAAGGCGGGGAACTGGAGGGAGCCGACGTCTCCTTTGGGGCCTGCGGAGACCAGGCCCCGTCCCCCGTCTCTGGGGAGCTTAGCCCAGGTCACTTCACCCGCTTCTTTCTCTGCCCCTGTTCGAAACCCAGATTCCCACTCCGGGCGGTGCTGTCGCCCCGACGCCCCCGGCCCCCCGAACCGCTGGTTCTCGTTCCACCAACGCCCTTCTTCTCCCTTCGCCAGGTCGGGACGGGGCGAGGCGAGTCCGGCGTGGGGACGGGGTTTCTCCCGAGGTAAGCGAGTGACGATCCGGCCTCCAGCTTCGCTCGGGTTCGTGTTCTTCTCCAGGCAACTTTCCAGCCGAGTCTCCCGGTCCCCCCTTGGACCAGGAGAGGAGCCCGAAATCTAACTGCATCCCAGGGGCGTCCATCGGGCTCTCTGTGACCCATTCGAAACCCATCAAGGGACCAGACGCGGCCTCAGAAAGTCCCCGACTCCCGACCAAGCGGCTCTGGAAGAGGCTGGAGTATTTTGATGGGCCCCCTTTTTTCCCGGGGACCCATTGCAGCCTCTGCCCTCTGGCCCGGTGCGGGGGAGCCGCGGGTCGGGGAAGCAATCAGGGATATTTTTAAAGCACTCGGTTCTGGGCTGGACTGAGCCGGGGGGGAGGGGAGCTCTGGTCATTCTCCCAGCTCCAGATGTTTGTCATTAGACTCCAGCGGCTTTACCCCTTGTTTTCCACTTGTGTGCGGGCTGGGGGCTGGGCCAGTGGGGCAGGGACTCACAGAGCGGCTCCCTGGGACTTGGGGAAGGGAAACGTGGGAGCGGCCCAGTCGGGGGGCTGAGATCGGAGGGGGATGGGGGTTCCCGGGGGAAGGGCTGTGTCTTTGGCCCCCTCGGCCTGCAGTTTGGTTCCCAGTCGGAGTTACGGGCCCCCCACCCCAGTCTGACGTGTCCCTCGGGAGCAGAGTCAGGTCCCTGGGCCCAGCCTGGCCCCCACAATAGACACTTTGGGCAGCTGCCCTGGGACGGGCATCTTGGCTTCTCCGCGCACATCTGGGTGCCAGGTGGGGGAGCAGAATCGCCCAGCACCACAGGGCCTTGATCTCAGCAGGGGTCTGGGCAGCGCCCGGCCCGACAGGGCCTTGATCTCGGCCGGGGTCTGGGCAGCACCCAGCCCGACAGGGCCCTGATCTTGGCTGGGGTCTGGGCAGCGCCTGGCCCGACGGGGCCCTGATCTCAGTCGGGGTCTGGGCAGCGCCCGGCCCAACGGGGCCCTGATCTCAGCCGGGGTCTGTGGGTACTAAGTCTCTGGTAAGGAATACCTCATTTCTCCTCCAGTCGCTGGAGGCCAGATCTCCCCTGGACTCCCCCTCCCAGGTGGAAATGCTCCCGGTTTAACAGGCAGCGGGAGGTTTGCTCCCACACCCATGGGAGTGCCCCCAGGCCGCGGCTGAGTTCGGGGCCCTGGTGGGCCGGGTGCTGCAGACACAGAGGGGCAGAGCCTAGAGCTCCCAGGCTAAAATCCCAGTTCTGCACGTGCAAAAGCGGTTGCAGAATCGGGGCCGTAAATCCCAAGAGCCCCCACACGCAGGAATGCAGCCGCCTCTGGTGTGGGACACGGCAGCCGTTTGGAACAGGAAGTGAGGGAGAATCCCAGCTCTGGGGGATTTTAAGGGGGCGGAATTTACGGGGAGGGGCCAGTAATAAATTCGGGAGCTGAAGGTCTGGCTCGGGTGGCGTTTCAGTGGGTGGCCGGGGCCCGGTGACGGGCCAGGCCCCCACCCCGGCAGGCAGGCAGGCGCGGCGGCCGTGGGGGAGGGAACTGCGGGGCCAGTGCCAAGGAGCAGCTGAGACGTGTGATGTCAGAAGGGAAGGATCAGAACCGGGATTAGCCGATTAGGGGCGATTAGCAATTAACTCCTCCGTGGCCACGTCCTGGGGGGGCGCTAAGAGCTGCTGGGGGAAAATCCTCGGGCAGCCACGGCTGGGATCAGGGACCCCCCCATCGTGTGTCCCCCCAAATTCAAGGCTGCGTTGTGCTCCCCAGCTGAGATCAGGGCCCCATTGTGTGTCCCCCCCCCAGTCAAGTTTGGGGCCCCCATCGTGCCGGGCTCTGGGACACGTACCGCGAGGCAGCCCCGGCCCTGGAGAGCTCACAGTGTAACTAGATGTGGGGGAAACTGAGGTACGGAGCGGGGGAAGGGACTCAGCCAGGGGATCAGAGGCAGGCATGGAACCCAGGTGTCCGAGCTCCCAATCCAGTGCTTCAGCATGTCTGGGGCGGCCGCCTGGCCCCAACAGCTGCTGCTTTCAGCTTCTGTGCAGGCTCCTTGCGGGGTAGCCAGGGGCTGGGCCCCAATCCCGCCCTGCTCTGCCCCCAAATCCCTCCCCGCCCCAGGCAGGACAACAGGGCAAGAGCCCCCCCTCCCCCCAGGCCATCTCCCTGCCCCCACCCTCAGCGCTGGGCAGGGAGGGGCCGCGGCTAGCTAGGCCCAGTCGTGCTGGGAAACCAACTCGATCTGGGGGGGTCTGGACTTGGCCCATGGGAAGGGGGGGTTGGGGGATGGGGCAGCAGCAGCTTGGGGGGGAGGCTTGGCCTGGGGGGGCTTGGCCTGCGAGGGGGGGTCGTAGGGCTGTGGGCAGGGGAGAAGGGATGGGGCAGAGGGGGGGGTCCGACCCAGGTCAGCCAGTCTATGTCTCCCCACATCGTAGCTCGAGAAGCCCCCAGTCACTGCCCTGGGCTGTGGGGGATGCTTGGCCCAGGCCTGTCTGGATCGGGGGCAGCTGGGTTCGGGGGGAGTGTCTGGGGTGGGGCTGCTCTGGGGCAAGGGGTGAGCCTGTTCCCAGGGGCTGCAGGAATTGTGGGATCCCCCCAGCACACCCCATCCCCCCAGACCAGCCCCCCAGTATCCCTCCTGCCCCCCATTGGACCAGCCCCCCAATATCTCCTCTGCCCCACACCACCCAGCCCACCTGGCCCAGGATCCCCCTGTTCCTTGCCGCCCTAGTTTGGATCCCTGGACCCAGTTGGTCCGGTCCAATCTCCAGCACCTGACGCCCCAGAGGACCCCGTCCCCTGCAGTAGTGGTGGGTCCTTCCTGACCCCTGCGGCTGCTGAAGCCCTGAAGCATGCGGCTGGTTTCCCCCCTTTGCTGCCTCTCTGCTCCCTCCAGTCTTGGCGCTAGGGCCAGGAAAGGCATGGGGGGTTGGGGGGTTGGGCTAAGTCCTGCCTTCTGGGGGTGCTCTGTGCCATGTGGGGAGAGTGAAAAGGGTTCCCCAACTTTCCCCCTATTCCAGAATCTGCCCCACAACCTGCAAGCCCATTTAACCCCCCGCTGCTCTGTGGAGCCCCCGTGTTGCTGGCCGGAAGGGGAGGATTCACACGGATGCCCCCCTTTTGGGGGGCCCGTCTCCCAAGGTGCAGCCCTCCCCACGGCCCCCACCGTCCCTGGGCGGACCCCGTTTGGGGGGGAGGGGGCTGGGGGGCTCCCGAGGCTGAATGGCTCCGTTGTGTGAGCGGGGGAAGGTCGGACAATCGCTGCTTTCAGACCAGGCCCGGGCGGAAGTAGGAAAAGTCCCTAAGGGGGCCGGGGCGGGGCCTGTGGCTGGGGGGGGGGTGGTGTTTCCACATGGGAGGGGGGGCTGGGAGCATGGGGGTGGGGAGCTCAGGGGGTGGGATTCCAGCTAGGGGTGGGGGGGAGCTCGATTTATTTCCTGCAGCTCCTCCCTGGGGCAGAGACTGGGGCAGGAGATCCCGAATCTGTGGGGCTGCAGCATGGACCATCTGGAGGTGCTACCCCTCCCCCATGCCAGCCCCTCACCTGGCCTCTGATCCCATCCCCACTGCAGCCGAAGGGGGAACGGGACCCAGGGCTGGCTGGGGGGGCAGGAGGCAGGGCACGGGGCCTGGCTGGGGTGGCCTGGCCTCTGCCTGTGGGGTGGGTCCATGTCTTTGCCGCAGGGCCGGCTCTGAGGGTGGCGTCTGCGGCCCAGATGCCCCGGGGATGGGCACCCCGGAGGGGTCACTGATCTCCGCAGCGTCAGGGCCCTAGAACGGGGTGGGGGGGGCCGATCCGCGGCTGTGTCCGCACCCGGAGCTCCTGCTAGGTGGGTTCCCCCCCGGCCGTGGCCCCCGCACTCGTCTGAGGTGCTTGCTGCGGGGGGCTGATGGGGGTCGGAGCCGGGCGGGTCCCGCAGTCACTGGGGGCCGTGTGGGATCCTGGCCCCCGTGGCTCAGAACAGGGCTGGACGCAGGCGTCTGCGAAAACCCAGTTCAGCTCCTCAGCCAGGAGCAAACACGGGTTTCTGATTCACTGCGCCCCCCACCCCCAGCTGACCTGCTCCACCCCTGGCAC
This sequence comes from Macrochelys suwanniensis, assembly GCA_033296515.1. Lineage (NCBI taxonomy): Eukaryota > Metazoa > Chordata > Testudines > Chelydridae > Macrochelys > Macrochelys suwanniensis. The sequence goes on from CM065793.1 coordinate 18,672,135, forward strand.
CACCTAGCCTGGAGCCAGCCCCCTCCTTCCCAGCTGTGTCACTGATTCTGCCCTGCCCTGAGAGGCAGCCGGGATCCCTGTACAACCACCCCGTGCCCCACCCCAGAGGTAGCTGCATCTTAGCACTGGACGAGGAGTCCCTGTATAACCAGCCCCCTCGCCCCACCCCAGAAGCAGCCGCATCTCAGCACCAGGTGCAGGGTCCCTGTCTCACCAGCCCCCACGCCCCACATCAGAGGCAGCCGCATCTCAGTACTAGGTGCAGGGTCCCTGTCTCACCAGCCCCCAGGCCCCACCCCAGAGGCAGCCGCCTCTCGGTACGGCAGGGCCGGGATCCCATGCGTACAGCTCTGGGCGTGAGCGGCTGAGCCTGAAACCCGAGCCCCCGCCCGGACCCATGTGAGCCCAGCCCGGACTAATTGGTTCCATGTGCTGCCCAGGGCTGAGCGGTGGGGAGTGGGGGGAGCAGATCTGCCTTAAAGGGGCCGCGCGGAGGTCTGGGTGGGGGAGAGTGTCCTTTCTGTGACCCCCCTGCCCCCAGGCTGCAGCCTGGCAGCATGGCCCTGTACAGACTGGTCCGTACAGGGCACCCGTGTGGGGGGAGCACTTGGACACAGGGCCCTGGGGTGTGATCTGGGGGCCCAGAACCCCCCTCCCAGGCCTGGAACTAGAACCCAGGCGTCCTGACTCTCAGTCCCGTCCCCCCCGTGCCCCCCCCAGGCGTCCTGACTCTCAGTCCCGTCCCCCCCGTCCCCCCCCAGCACATGAGCTGGGCTGGAGGGCCGGGTGGGGGCGAGTGGAAAACACAAACACAGCCAGACACACACCCGGGCAGCGCGGCCCCCCCGCCCCTCGGGCGTGTCCCGGAGCCAGAGCCCAGCTGCAAAACAAGCAGGAATGTGGCAGCTTCGCCCCGGCCTTCTATAGGCAAAGCCACCCGAGGGGGCTGCGGGTTGGGAGTGAGGGGCACCGGCAGAGCTGGGGGTGTGGGGAGCCCAGGGCTGGGCTAGCAGGGGGTTGCGGGTCGGGAGTGAGGGGCACCGGCAGAGCAGTGTGAGGGGGGAGCCCAGGGCGGGGCTAGCAGGGGGCTGCGGGTCGGGAGTGAGGGGCACCGGCAGAGCTGGGGGTGTGGGGAGCCCAGGGCTGGGCTCGCAGCGTGTGTTTCCCCCCCCCCCCCCCCCCCCCGTGGGTCTGTTTGACCCAGGCCAGTGCCACCCCCCCAGCCCCCCCCCCTCTGGATCTGTCAATCCGGGAGAGCCCCATGGCTGCCACGCCCTGCTGCGGGGGGCTCTCTCCTGTCCTCAATGGGCCGCTGCCGGGAACCGGGTGGGGCTCCGTGTGTGGGGAGGGCGTCCCCTGCTGCCCCACCCCCTCCCTGCAGCACAGCGCCCCTCTAGCGCTGCACGGGGGCATTGGCCGGCCTTGACTGGCCGGGGATCGCCTGCCGGCCGCGTCCCACCCCAGAGGTGGCTGCATTTGGGGCAGGAGGCAGGTCTCGAGCTGGCCAAGGCGGCGGTGGGAGGAGCTGGCAGGGATCCCACGGCGCCCGCTGTGCTCAGGAGCGATGGATGTTCCAGCGTGTGGGAGCCGGGGCCCCGGGAACCGGGCAAATCCCTCCCCAGCTCCCGGAGCCGAGGGCAGCAGCCGGGCGGGGCCCAGCCCCTGCCCCTGCCCAGCCGTGCCCAGCGCCAGGGCTGGTCTGAGCCCGGTTCCCCCAGTGCTGGCCAGGCCCCGTCGCAGAGCTCTCTGAGCCGGACCCAGGCTGGGATGCTGGGCCCCCCGGGGTGGGGCAGGACCCCGGGCCAGCCCGGAGTCCCCGGAGCAGCTCATCTCCGGGCCCAGCTCCAGCCAGCGCCCAGGGCCTCCGGGGTGACTCATCGGAAGTGCAGGAGAAGGGGGCGTCTCCTGGGGACGGGATCAGGGAGCGGCTTCTCCAGCCGGCAACTCGCCAGCCCTGGCCGGCTCCTTTCCCTCGCCCCGGCCTCGCCCGTGGCCTGTGTCCCTCCCCGTCCCGCTCGCTACACGGGGCTTTTGGGGCCCTGCTCCCTTCTCTCTCTGTCCTTTCCCGTCCTTCCACATGTCCCACCTGCAGGAGCCCATCTCCTTGGGGTCTGGGCAGCGCCCGGCGCGACGGGGCCCTGATCTCGGTTGGGGTCTGGGCAGCGCCCGGCATGACGGGGCCCTGATCTCGGCTGCGGTCTGGGCAGCGCTCAGCGTGACGGGACCCTGATCTTCTCGGAGTCCGGGCAGCACCCGGCGCGATGGGGCCCTGATCTCGGCTGGGGTCTGGGCGGCGCCCGGCGCGACGGGGCCCTGATCTCGGCCGGGGTCTGGGCAGCACCCGGCACGACGGGGCCCTGATCTCGGCCGGGGTCTGGGCAGCACCCGGCACGACGGGGCCCTGATCTCGGCCGGGGTCTGGGCGGCGCCCGGCGCGACGGGGCCCTGATCTCGGCTGGGGTCTGGGCGGCGCCCGGCACAAGGGGGCTAATCTCAGCCAGGGTCTGGGTGCTACGTGAATCTAACTGTTTATTAATACGAATTCTTTAGGGTTTCAGGGGGAGATGGAAAAATTGAGCGCGAGTCCAGCAGTGGGTGGCGTTTCCCGCACATCCTTCAGCTCCCAGATCCCTGCCCGTAGCCGGGTCCCCATGGGCACAGCCGCCTCCCGGTGGGGCAGGGGGAGAGGCTGAGCAGAGCCTGGCCTGTGGTGGGAGACTCGGGAGCGGAGCTGATTTTCCTAAATGCACAGGCTGGCAGCTTGCTGCGGGGGCGGGGGGAGAGCACGCCTGGGGTCTATCCTGGCTCTGGGAGGGGAGCGGGGGTGGTCGAGGGCTTGCGGGGGGGGGGCTGGGACCCAGGACTCCTGGGTTCTCACCCCGGTTCTGGGAGGGGAGCGGGGTTGAGGGGTTAGAGCTGGGAGCCAGGACTCCTGGGTTCTCTCCCCGGCTCCGGGAGGGGAGTGGGGTCGAGCGGTTAGAGCAGGGGGCTGGGAGCCCGGACTCCTGGGTTCTCTCCCCGGCTCTGGGAGGGGAGTGGGGTCGAGGGGTTAGAGCAGGGGGTGGGAGACAGGACTCCTGGGTTCTCACCCCGGCTCTAGGAGGGGAGTGGGGTCGAGGGGTTAGAGCAGGGGGCTGGGAGCCCGGACTCCTGGGTTCTCTCCCCGGCTCTGGGAGGGGAGTGGGGTCGAGGGGTTAGAGCAGGGGGTGGGAGCCCGGACTCCTGGGTTCTCACCCCAGCTCTAGGAGGGGAGTGGGGTCGAGGGGTTAGAGCAGGGGGCTAGAGCCAGGACTCCTGGGTTCTCTCCCCGGCTCTGGGAGGGGAGTGGGGTCGAGGGGTTAGAGCAGGGGGTGGGAGACAGGACTCCTGGGTTCTCACCCCAGCTCTAGGAGGGGAGTGGGGTCGAGGGGTTAGAGCAGGGGGCTAGAGCCAGGACTCCTGGGTTCTCTCCCCGGCTCCGGGAGGGGAGTGGGGTCGAGGGGTTAGAGCAGGGGGTGGGAGCCCGGACTCCTGGGTTCTCCTCCATTCAGTGGCTGACACTCGGTGCCTTTTGCTCCGCAGGGCAGCGACCGTCGCTGGGCAGGAGGAGCCGGCTCGGGGGGTCGAGGTGCCCGGGGGCAGCATGGTGCTGGCGCCCCGTCTCCCCCGGAACAGGCAGAACGATCGGGAGGCGCCGCTGGCTGGGGTGAGAGCGGGGGGCATGGGGGGGGGGGGAACGGAACGTACCACCCGCCGGGACCAGAGGGGTCAAAGGGCCCCAGGTTCGCCAATGAAGGGCTCACTGGTGACTGTGCCCAGGGAGGGACCCACCCGCTTGGCCCCAATGTTATCCGCTGAGACTGGGGCCGCTCCCCTTGGCGGGGCAGGAGTTGAGGGGCGGGGGCAGCAGTGCGGGGGGGCTCTCGGGGAGGGAAGGGACGGGGGACCCGTGGGGGGATGGGCCGTTGGATTCACCCCTCACACAGCCGGGTCCGGTTCCTTCCCCCCTCTGAGGACCCCTCCCCTAACACCCCCCCAGGAGAGGCTGCAGCGGCTGCCACCCTGGGGCTGGATGGGAGCTGGCGCCCCCTAGGGGAAGGGCCCCGGGGGGGGGGGCTGCAGGCGGGTTCGGGGGGGTGGGGCTGAGCCTGGCCCAGGCGGCAGGAAATTCTCATGTAGCCGCCTGCGAAACTGTTTATTTTTAGAGCAAATCGAGGCCATATACGGAAAGGACCCAGGCTGCGCCGGGCCCGCCCCCCCCTGCTCCGTGTGCGCCCCCCCCGCTGCTCCTCCTCCACCCCCTGTGTGCTC